>JAYDZG010000039.1:9946493-9957414 GCA_034509265.1 Microcambeva bendego
AAACCTACAGGACGATTCAGTGTCTCCAATTAACCTGGTAGCATGTCTTTGGACTTTGGGAGGAAACCGGAGTACCCATAGGAAACCCACGCGGACACAGGGAGAACATGCAAACTCCACACAGAAAGGACCAAGATCGCCCCACCCGGGGATCGAACCCAGGACCTTCTTGCAGTGAGGCGACAGTGCTACCCACTAAGCCACTGTGCCACCCTGGATACAATAAAAACAATCCTTTCGTAATGCATGTGTGATGAACATTTATTAACGTATGGTTTTGAATTTTTGGGATTGCTCCTAACTGTGGTGGGTCTTGAACCAACGACCTTTTGATTACTAGTCCAGTACATTGACTGCCAGACTACAAATGCTCAGGCTTTTGTGTAATACAAGTGGTGGACAAAATAAAGTTAAAAATCAAGACGCAAGTAAGGACCAGACCTGCACCAAGTCGGAGCAGTTGGATTTTCTGCTAGCACATCAGCGCAGAGAATCTGAACTCCTCGGTTCGAAACTCACCGGTCAGCTGGGTGCCACCCTGTCCACACGGATGCACAAGCCAGTGCATTGTAGTGCCAGTCCCAACCCCAGTTGCCTCTCTAACTTACAATCAGGATCCTTACACAGCGTTTGAAACCCCACCCTCACAGGTACTGCCAATTATGCCTTCTAGATGCCACCCGGCCATCCGGTAAACCCAAAGCATATCCTCAATCTTGTTAGCATTGACGTTGGCACGGTGATTTGATGGGTAGCACTGTCACTACAGCTGTTTGGTTCGAGTTTTTGTTTGGTTCTAGTTTTTTATTGTATTAAAACACATTTCCCAGTCATCCTGAGTTTGCGATACACATAATTGTCAAACTAGCTGAATCGAGCTCTGTAGATCAGTTTAAATTCAGTTTTGAACTTGTGTGAGTCCGGCAGAAAGCCCCAGAGAAAGCGTCTGACTGTCAAAGCTAGCTACTTGTGCACTTACACTAATGAACCGAGCTGTTACACATCTGATCCAGCAGACCAGCCGATGCGCATGTATCCCCAACCAGCAGCGTCCTCATAATTCGCCTCTCTCTCAGGGGTCCTGAAGCGTTCTGGCGACACCTGACACCACCTGAGTGAAGCCGGGGCCGACTAACGCGCTGCCTGTCGGCAATTACCTCACGTTATAATCCCCCCCAGAGCGACAAATTCAATCAGGCCGGGCTATCGCTGTCTGCCCTGTCTCCAAACTGCGTGGCTCTAAATTCGATTATAGGTTATAAACTCAGACTTCTTTAAGAACTAGATCTCTTAGCGTGCCCGATCGATGACTGTGTGTCTACTGAGGCCCGAAAGTCAAAAATGTCTTTTCTGTTACTCAGGGCTAATCTTTATTTATTTGCTTTTATTTTAGCAGGGGGATCTAGCCGGGGAGATGAAATGTCATAGAAAGGCATTGATCAACAAAAAGGGCCTTTATTAATAACTTAAAATGGAAAAGTGAAATCTAATTGTAAATTTACACCAGCATAAGCCAGTGAGCAGGAACAGAGGCGGAATAAATGGCCACTTAGAAGCCGGGGAAGTCAGGCCTGTTTTGTGTTCGGAAGCTGCTCGGGGCGCTTGAGGTTAAAAGTGTGCCCCATGAGCATAGGCTAACTACAGTTTTATATTAAATATTGACACCGGGGCATTTTTTTTTACAAAATAACATAAATGTAATTTGTATAAATCATATATAAAACATTTGCCCGTGTCTGTGCAAACTATATATGAAACATATTTACACATAGAAATACTGTACTGTGTGTGTAATGTATTTTTTAAAATATACTACACACCTACATGCACGCACGCACGCCTACACACACACACACACACACACACACACAAATAGCAGTGTTGTTTTATTCGATTGTAATTCTTATTATAGCTTTGTGATAAGATCGGTTGGGTTACACCACAGAGGAAGTGGACATAGGGTGGCAATGTTGAGCTACTCATGGGTTTGTTTTTGGTCTGGTGGGTGGTTGATGGACAGCTGTCATCTGCTCTGAACGTTTATGCTATGTAGGTATGATGAGTAAAGTGGACAGAATGATTGCTGGATGTGACTGATGTCTTACTGGACGTAACCACGGGAGACTCTTAGATGTCCACAAAAGCGAAATGGTGAGGTTAAGTGGATGAGTGTGTGGATTCCTAAATGTACGTTGGAGTGTGTGGTTAGCGTTGGGGTCCGACTCTGACCACGGTGACTCTCTTAGGCTGTTTGCCAGTCCCATGCTCTCTGATATTGCCGGACATTAGTATTTGTTAAGTGCTTTGGCCAAGACACTTAACATGGCTTGTGGTCACTGAGAGAAATACGCAGGGTGAAATATTCATCAATGAGGATTGGTGGTTTTCCTTTCGGACAGGTCTAAAAGCACAACCTGGTTTTGTGATTTAACCAAAGCCTTTAAAGCAGAGAGATTGCCACTATATTACAGAAGATCTTAACATACTCTGCTCTGCTAATGTGTGTATGTGTGTCTTCTAGACACACCGATGAGCTACAACATCTTCAACAACAGCTTAGTAATGTATATTTCATAGCAATTGTACATCCGATGAACAGGGGACTGTTAAATGTTGTAGTTTTACATAGTGTACGTGTTGAAAGAAACACATACAGCGTGATTAGTATCAAAAGCGGTTTAAAGAAGGAAATGAGGTAAACTCATCGGCTCATTAATCCACGTGTGGTTCGATCCAACAGACGAGCTACTGCAAAGTTAATGCTGGTTCTGATAGATAGGTGTCAAATTAGACAGTGCAGTACAGTTTGCTGTGTATGAGGCAGCAAAAGAGGAAGAACACAATATTAAAAGGTGGTCATAATGTTGTGCCTGATCAGTGTATAATCTGACTGGATAACGAGGCCGTATAAGATCTTCATTGGCAGTGAAGGCGAGTTCAGCAACAAACACGGTTCCTTTCAAATGTAAATAATTTTTAATTAATTAATTTATTTATTTATAAGACGTCAGGGAGAGACGTTTGTGTTTGGCAGGTTGACCGGTATGAATGACCTCCGACTAACCGTCCTAGCTTATGTCCAATTCACACTACATGACTTTCCCAGTCGCCCAGTAGTCATTCAGGTCCATGAGGCTTTCACCCTACACGATCTATCAACAACTGGCATCGGTAGCAATCTGCTCATTTTTTCATTAAGACAAGCATGAGAAGTGATGAAGGTCTTAATGATAAAACGTCCAAAATATTCATGTTAACAAGAACTCAGGGATCAAAATGTGTGTTCTGATGTGCAGTGTAAAATCCAGGAGAACATAAATGAATCTGAGTGGATTTGGCTAATGACCTGCATAAATTGTGATCTGTATGGAGTCATTGAGTTAAAATTGGGGCTAAACTCATGTAGAATCTTCACTAACAGCAAGTTTTTCCAGCTTCCTCGAGGGTCTTTCGAGGGTCACAATTGTAGATCTCTTTTGTCTACATAGCTGACTTGGCACAGTTATGTTTACGCCAAACACCCTATTTATCTGGTATACCTATCAATGACAGGGCTGTCCGTGGAGATGTAGGATTTTACCCATTGATACCAACTGTGCAAAAAAGAAATCAAGCAGACTCAAACACAAACTCAGTAGCATGTTAATAGTTGTGGTTTTTAATAACTAATAACTAATAATATATATCACTTTTGTGTATCAAGTTAGTTCTATAAAAGCAAGGTGAAATCTTTAAAGATAAATATTTTTAGAATAATAATTCTCACATGTACCTCTCACTTTAAAAAGTGCAGTTCACACTGACTCATAGCCTGATGCTTGCGTGTGCGTATGTGATTTTTTTTTCGAGTAGCATCATCCCACACTCCCCCTCCTTCAAAACAAACTGCTTGTCGCTGTTCTTCTCTGTTTTTTTTTCCCAGTGGTCTCCATGTCATGAGTTTGACCTTTAAAACAGCCTGGAGTTTCTGTCTCTTTTCTAAGTGGCTGCTTAAAAGAGTAGATTGGAAAAAGTGGCCTTGGAAAAAGACAAATTCACACAGGAGGATCAAAATAATTCTATTAGTGACTGACGTGTGGAAAACATTTATTTATGGAACATTTTAAAATGTAATTTTATTTTATAGAGCTGACACAGGCCAGGAAAAAACATTATGACCACTGACAGATGAAGTGAATAACACTGATTCTCTTCATCATGTCACCTGTGGGCAATATTATTAGGCAGCAAGTGAACAATTTATCTTCAAAGTTTTTCGAAGCAGGAAGAATGAGTGTAAGGATCTGAGCAAGTTGGACAAGCCCCCCCCCCCCCACCACCAAACAAAAAAAAAAACCTACGGAAGTGGCAGAATCTGTCTTGTTGATTGGTCAAGCCACCCTCTAATGGAACTGTGATCCTTTGGATGTTTTCTAGGACAAAGATGAAGGCATGAAACAACATAAAAGACTGTGAATTCAACTCCTTTGGAGTGAGTACTTGTTAATTCGCTGCCAATACCAGCAAGCGTAACAAATTGGTTAAGTTATGATTGTTTGAAAATCTGGGAGGGGGCAGGGCGGTAGGGTGGCCAAGGTAAGTACCGATCAAAGGGTCCAATGAAGAAACACTGGTTAACCGGTGAGTCATGTGCAGTCAAGGCTCACTGAACAGATGAGCTACTGTAGCTCAAATCGAAGTATAATTTAATGCTGATTCTAATAGAAAGGTGTACACAGTGCAGCACAGTTGCTGTTTGGCAGCAAAAGGTGGACCTGCAGAATATTAGGAGGTGGTCATAATGTTTTACCAGATCGATGTATATTAGTAGATACAGTAGTGGCCAAACAGGATTAAAGAGCATTTAGCAAAGTTCCCATTGACTTATAAGGAACCTAATTGTCATAGTTCTGGATTTCTCTCTGGATTTTAAAGGTTTTAGAAACTATGACTAAATGCCCTGAGGAAATGTGCACGGTGAAGTGCTGCACCTTTTTTTCAGCAGAAAAGTTTATTTGAGTTTCAAGGTTCACATTTTGGAGCAGCTTTGTGATGAATCAAACCACAAGTGTAAAAAATTCCAGTTTACTATCTAAATTCTGAAGAAGACTGCAAGTAAGACGTTGGTGGCATGAGAAAAAAGCTTCACACTGTGGTTTATTGGTGACAGTGTAGAAATTCACAACAGTACCCAGCGATGGCATGAGGTGTGGCTTGGAAGAAATTTTGTATCACAATACACTAAAAATGTCTTCTGATGGGCTGCTGTTTTTTTGGGGTCCATTTGTCCATTTCTTGTCCTGGACCTCTGCTTTTATGATGCAGTTATCCTTCTAATAAGACATTTGAGTTAGTCATTTATTACTTCCTGAACCCTCACCCAGCATTGCTTCTTGAGCTCTTGGTGTGAGCATTGCAGAACACCCACTCATAAACAGCAGCATCATTGCATTCATTAGTAGGCAGTTTATGTGACTTTGGATTAAACACCATCCCTGTTTTTGTTACAATCAAGTTACAATCAACTGAATTGTTTTTCAATTATTTAATGTTACTACATACTCTTCTTGCATTGCTTTTTTGTTCTAGATGTGATCATCACACGACATACATCAAGTAGCAACAGTTCAAACAATCATTTTAACGTTTATCAAAAAAAAACCTGAAATATGAGTCATTGATTTAGATTTTGACTCACTAAGACATCTCTATGACCTGTACCTCTTATCTAATCTTAAGAAGCTTTAGTACGATAGTCTAGAAGTTTGTAGCCCATGGTAGTGCTGCCTCAGCCCACTGAATTGAAGAATGAGACAAACTATGCAAGCTTATGCCAGGTTCACATTAAATTATTTTATGATTTGCTGCACAGTTCACACTACACAACTCGACGCTCCCGTTTGTTTCCAAACAGGACCCCCCTCCTAACGGGGCCTCTTGGCACCAAACATGGCTTGTCAGGGTGGTCGTGGTGGAAGCGGCGGATGAGGGTCGGATCCAGAATTTGGGAGCGGGGAACCCAGGACTTTTCCTTGGGCCTTTATCCTTACCAGTCCACAAGGTACTTGATGCCTCTGCTGCGCCGTCGGGAATCAAGGAGGCGGTGTACTGTGAAGGCAGGGTGGCCATCAATGAGCCGGGTGAGTGGAGGTGGTCTGGTCAGATGGCAAAGGGCAGATTGAAAGAGCCAGTTTGATCTGGGACACGACGACTACAGCGTCGGCTTATCGACCCTTAAGATCGAGTAGTGAGGTGCCCGTTGTGGAGGGGATGTGGAGGGGAATATTCTAGGCCGCAAGCAAAACAGACCGCCCAAAGGGGCAACGAGGGCTAGGTCGGCGGTGCCGGTTGGCTGTGCGTTCGGTAGAGATGCGGCTCTACTGAAGAAGAGGAGGTTGGTAGCTGAGAGAGGCTTTGAAGGGGGAGTGAACTATTGGCGTACTCCACCCATCCCAGAAACTTGATTACCCAGCGATGCTCGACGCTCCCGTTCGTTTCCTAACAACTTGTGCCCATTGGGCTCCAGCACCTCTCCCTGACCCTAATTGGGATAGGTGGTTTTAGAAAATGAACTGAACTTAACATTTGTAATTATTGATTTGTATATTTTAAGATTTTGTTTTGTAGGTCAAGTAACTGGTTAATTATTTTTAAAATGCAAAAATATCGACTCCTCTTGTGTTGTTTTAGCATTTTGCCAGATTTTGAAAAGCTTTTTGGCTGGAAAGAACAATCCGACAACCTTTGCTGGGTTAACAGAACATTTAGGCATGTCTTTTCTGTGTGGATCGATGCCTAAATCAGACGACAATATTACAATATGCTTTTTTTAAAGTCACTTCTAAAGTCGGAAAACAAATGATTGGAAATAACATTAATATTAATTAATAATTTTGGGAAACCATGGTCTAAGTAGTGCATCTAAATAATCTGCCTTATATGTTTGACGTCTTATTAAAATCCTTTGTACTTGCTTTTAAGGTAGGCAGTAGACAGCAATGCAGCTTTTTAGGTTTCCAGACAGACCCTACTGTTCATAATAAAAATCACTTTGTGTTGACGGCACTTTAACCAGTTTGCAGCACTGTACCACCCAATGCTCCTGATTTTTTTCCCCTAAAACCTCTAAAACACTGACCCAGGGACAAAAACTGAGACAAATGTATGAAATTCCATCTTGCTTTAACAGACATTGAGTGTATGAAACTCGGTCCAGGACAGACGACCGCGAAACTGCTCCAAAGTGATGGGACAGCAAAACCAGATTCACTCTGTTAATATCTTTTTTTTCTCTGTTTTCTTCTTCCTGCGGTGGTCTAAATTTTAAAAATCAATTGCCATTAATGTACTCAAACCAGAGAACATAAGATCACCTTGTCCCAATGATAATTGAGACTGACAGTTTACAAACTTGAGACATTCATGTCATTGTTGGTAGGCTTCTATTAATAACATTTTAGAAGGCACTTCTAGACTAGCGGTTAAGATACCAGATTAGCAAACAAAAGATCAGTGGTTAAAGCTTCACCTCGGCCAGGTTATCCCTTTTGGGCCCTTGAGCAGGGTCCTTAATCCTTAAATACCTGCCTAGACAGTATCATAGTACTGTTACTCACGTTGGGTGAATGTTAAATTATAAAATGATTAATGTTTTTATTTGGAGCACTATCGTATTTACAGAAACAACAAATGTAAAGACATTAAGATAGACTAAATAGATAGTCCAGATATTTATTGTTAGGACACAGGTATGAGCGTCAGGTATCGCTGTGCAACTGACACAGGCGCAGTTCCGATGTAAACATGGAAGTCAATTGTGAGCGTCAGTCGTTGAAAATTCCAACACTAGACACCCTGTAGTAGCGTCAACCAGGCGAGTGAATGAGCCAGTGTCGATTCATTCTACATGTAAACCGATTTAAAATGAATCGATTTGTAACTTTTTTGTGGTGCATCGTTACATCCCAAGTATTTGACTAAGATAATGACCCAAACCTCCACGGAAGGGGTTATGTCAGATTAGAGTCACTGATGTAGGCCGGAGAAGCTCCCGACCCTAAACCATTCATCAAAAAGAGCACAAAATTGTTCAACCACAATAACCCAACTAACCAGCCCATTTTGTTTTCACATAGGTCCATCACATTGCAAAAATAAAACCGAAATGGGACCAAATATCCCATCATGACAAATGAAAGTGTCCTGTTTTCTCACAGCAGCCACGTCTTATTAGAGAAGTGGCGAAACCACGTAGACGGATATCAAACGACCAACGACTTCCTCCGTCCGCGTCTCACTTCTTGCATTTGCGTCTGAACGGGCCGGGCCTTTGCGTGAGAGCGGCGCTCTCAGACAAACCCCCGCCCAACCCCACCACCACCACCGCCATCCAGACCGGAAAAAGACAGTTCTCGCACTACTGAACTGTTTCTCACTTCTGCTCTGTAATACACACACTCACAGCATACAGATGTAAAAATACCGTCTGAGAACCATCTCAACTCGATTGTTCTGCTGCTGATGTGAGATGCTGAGCAGTATTTTTTTAAATATCTGAAATCTGGCAGATGGCGGGTAAAAACAGGAATTGATACAGATCTGTCTCAGTCTGCATTCATGCACAAATCTATGTCGACGAGATAGATATAGATATAACAATGCCGACAAAAAAAAAAAAACCAAAAAAAAAAAGATCTGATACAGACAGTCTCCGGCTGTCAATAGGAAAATCGAATACACACTGTGGGTTTAGTGTTCTCTAGAGCTTTTAACCGTTTTCATTTCTGCTTTGATTTGACACGTTCGCAAACAGTAAGCTTAACAGTAAACTAACATTTATGAAATAAAAAAAAATGAAATATTTTTTGGGAATTCTTCTTTGATGTTCATTCCCATGACAGCGTTAAAATGTATCAAAAAATACCTTTTCCTGCATGTTTATGGTGTTTATAGTGTTTTTGCTCTCCACTTGTGTTTGTAAAAAGTTCTTAGGTATGTATTACATAAGCACAAACAGTCTGATTCACGACAATAGGCATTCAAGGTTAAATAAGCATACGTGTACTTTTCATGATTTAAAAATTGTGAAATAAATTACTAAATAAATAGTACTAAATAAATGATTAGTACTAGCTCTGTCAATTTCACATGTTAAATGTAATGTAAAAATAAACGACGTAAACATGGGATGGGTAGGGCGTGGCCAGCGACAGCTTATTTGCATAAAATTGACAGCGCCTCTGGATCCCTTAAACGCCTCATTCTAAAAGGGCAAGATCAAAACAAAACTATAGCCCATAGACCTATTCTAACTATAACATGATTATATATAAGTATACTATGTCCCCTTTAAATGCCATCCTTAGGCGGCAATACTGTATTGTAAACCACAGTCATGAGAGCAGTATGCTTATGGGTGCAATATGACAGCACTGACAGGCGTCCTGGGTGTCACAGCAACAGGTTTTCTCTTTGGTCAGAATGCAGCCATGACAGCGGCACCTTTGCCGGTTGTGGCTACCACGGAGGCTGCCTCCAGGATGGAACAGAGATTCTGTGTGTTTGTGGGTGTGTGTGATGTACGTGCCTCTTTTTCTGTCTTTCTCAAACCAAAAAACCAAGGGCTCAGGAGGGAGCTATGCTGTAGACCACAGTCTTTAAACCTTCTGTTCTCTCTCTCTCTCTCTCTGTGTGTGTGTGTGTGTGTGTGTGTGTTCTTGTTCTTTTTTCTCACTGGTTTAGCCCTTTGTTCATTATGTAAATCATGACTCACCCAGACTGAGCGAGGTAGCATGAGCAAATTTAGTGTCCTTATCAAGCATCAGCGGGAGTTTCCATGAACATCATTGTCATGATTTCTGTTTTTTTTTTTTTTCGGTTGAAAAAGATTTTATTTCTCATAACACCAGCAGGACCTCACTTCACATTAAGAAACAACTTATAAAGAATTAAAACATATATAGAACAGCAAATCAGACAAATCTGGTACTGTACATGCAAATAAAATAAAAATGCAGTGTCCCATACATATATTTTTATTTGATTTCTCACAGTTTGAACCCGTGTTTCATGTTTTGTCTGCTCAACCCTGTCACACAGTGCCTGCTGTGCTCCTCTGTGTGCCTGCTTTCTGCCACGCCCACCTCTAGCATGGTGTCCACACAGACATGCCCCTCTTCCTGATGGGACATCATGAGAGCTGAATTCCTTGGTGAGAACCCTTGCATTATGGGCTAGGAAAGTTTTTTCAATCTCTCAAGCCTAATGGTGACCCCACGCAGCAAAGTGCCCACTGGGACCGATACCCGCACTGTCCACTGTGGATGTGATTTGAGTCCCAATGACTGCTAAAAATTCTCGTGACTATCTCAAATTCCAAGGTCCGGTCCTGTTTGCATTCACTCTGGTTCTGTCGCGGGGTCCGGGTCCATTTCTGTTTATTCCGAGGTTCTGGTCCAGTTTCTGTCTACTTCAGTTCTGTCTGGGAGTCTGGGTCAGGGCTCCGTCACTCCAGTTCCAGCCAGTAAATCATTCTAGCCCAGCTAGTTTTATTGGTCCTTGTATGTCTGTTCGGCCTGTCGACTCCTGTTCCATCCAGGAGTCTGGCTCAGGCTTCACATATCGCTAGTCCTATCAGTCAAAGTCTGTCTGTGTCATGCTAATTCAGTCTGTCAGTCAGTTGTGTCTAGTTCTGGTCTGTTTGATTCAGTCTCTCCCATTTATTACAGTACTGAAGATCTCATTACTGGAATTGTCCTGTATATACTTCGCAATCTGTCTGTCTTATTAATAGTTTGTCAGTTTCCATTGGACCGAGTCAACCAATCCTCAGTTTTCACCAGTTTTGTTGCCTTTCAAAGCTCCAGGATAGTGGAGTAGTTTGCCATTGCTTTCTCCACCCCTCCCCATTTATCCGGGCTTGGGACCGGCGTGCAGCTGTTTC
>JAYDZG010000039.1:10039287-10051618 GCA_034509265.1 Microcambeva bendego
ATCAGACAGGATTTAGGGGCCATGGATGGATGGATGGATGGGTGGATGGGTAATCCACCAATGGTTAAATGTTAACAATGGTGAATGAATGAACATAAAATGGATAGAATATTTAATATGTCGACTCATGACAAATGTGTAATATGTGTTTGTTGTGTTGTTTTGTAGGACTGTGGCCAGAGCAGATCGACCCGCCTCAGATTAAACCCTGCAAAGTGGAGGAAGAGCTCCGCTGGTCAAGTAAGATTATCACACACACATTTTCCCATCACTCATTCAGAGTTTTCCTTTATTTTGTCACCCATCATTATTACGTTTACTCATTATTTACATTTGTTGTATCTATACCAACCGTACTGCTGCACATAAAACACTAAGTACCCTACAAAACCTGGGACGTTTTACTTCTAAAACTAAAGCAATTAATTTTCTCTCTCTCTCTCTCTCTCTCTCTGGACACTTGCATGTCTAATGTCATCTGGTTCAGTCTTTAAAAATGAAATAGGACTCATCAGTGACAGACACACTGAGTCCTTTCTTACTTCGGGTGCTCGGGGTTTCTCTCACAGTTCAAAAACATGCAGCCAGGTTAATTCGAGATACAAAATCATTCAAGAGAGTGTTAAAATGTGTGTACTGATAAAACGTTTGTAATAAATATCCATGGTGTTTATGTCATGAACGTATCAGAAAGTGTAAAATATCACATAATAAACGACAAACACAGGAAGGCTTACAGGCGGCTGAAAAGTGTGAACAATGACAGCTGGGCTACTGTTCGTATTTATATTCCCACAAAGTTCATGCATGAGTAGTTCAATAAATGGCCAATAAATGTTCCGATCTAAACTGTTAAACTTCATGGAGCAAACTTTTAAACGTGGAAATTCTCACGACATACACTTTCGGGAAACCCGGCATTGAATCATAACATTACAGCTCTAATGACAATGTAGTGCTTAAGGGGATCTAGGAAGAGATGGCTTCAATTAGCACACAGAACCTTCTCACATTGTACGTCTGACAGAGAGTCTCTGTTTAATAATCACTATTTACTGACATTAAACTCTTCAAAAGTTCCTCAGCACAGACACACACACTCATTCTCTCAAACGACACACACCTACGCATGCACACGCTCACACACCCTCTGTTGGAAGTTTTTTCCATCCCTATAGCAATTCAGCCAGCTTGCCCTTCCTGTTACCGCAAATCCCATAATGATGCCAGAACTGCAGCTGAGTCATGTGTCCTCATCACACACACATACACACACACACACACACACAGGGAAAGAAAACGATCTCTCTTGCTCTCTTATCTGTTTTCATCCTTGTTTGGTTTTGCGTGTTTGTTTTCTCTTTCCCTACGCGTGATTAGGCGGCTCACATTTCGAATTCGTTTCATTTGCATTTGACACATCGTGTTGTTTTGCGCCATGCTCTGCGGCGCTGGTTCAAACAGCCTAGCTTCGGTCATTTGCCTCCCTCTTTCACCTACGCTTTTAGCCGCCATTACACAGATCTGGGCTGACGTTTGTAACTGAAGTCTGTAATTTATGTCCATAGCCCTTGTCTGTAAGTCATATCCCTGAAGGATTAGTCCGATGGTATCATTCCAAACTCACCTTTCTTACCGAGGACAATTTGCATCCTACTGCTAAATGAATACATTGTATGAAGACGATACGTGTATGAAGACGTATAGTCAGGAAGGTAGACACATAAGCAGGGCGAGAAACAGACAGATCTCCATTTGGGGCAATGACTGCGTGGTTATAGAATTAAGCATGTGATCAGACGGTTGCCGGTTTGATTCCCAGAGCCATCAAGTCATGACTGAAGTGCCCTTGAGCAAGGCACTCAACCTCTAATTGCTCCCTGGGCACCATGGCTAGGGCTGCCCACCGGTCTGGGCATGTGTGCTCACTGCCCCGTAGTGTTCACTAGTGTGTATGTGTGTTTCACTGCACGGATAAAATGCGGAAAACAAATTTAACAGTGTGCAAATCACAGTGGTGACAAAAAAGTGTTAAAAAATTGTAAATTAGGTAGACAGACAGACTGGTAGACATAAAGAGACAGAAACAGGCAAGTAAGCAGACAGACATAAAGAAACATAGACAGAAGGACAGGAAGTTAGGAAGACAGACCTTCATAGACTAACTACCCTAACCTCTCCTCTTTGCCAATGCAACTGTTTGGCCTCCTTCTGACCCTGCTAAATTATTTCTTTTATTTACTTCTTTTATTACTTACCTCAGTGTCTGTTTATGTACTAAATTATTGTGAATCGCTTTGGATAAAAGCGTCTGCTAAATGCTGTGTACTGTAATGTAATGTAATGTAAAGACAGACAGACATATACAAAGGTAGATAGACAGGTTGGGTAGTTCTCGCTATGGGTTTCTTCCATTTCTCTATTTTTCCCCTCAGGTCTCCAAATTCCAGTATGTGGATTAGCTAATCAAAACTTACTGATTGAGAGTAAGTGAGAACATACATAATGTGCTATAATAGATTGATCCCTGTCATGGATGAATACAATACTTGTGATTCTTGCATTGCCTCTGTCTGTCCGTCCGTCTGTTGATCCATCTTACCTGCCATATTGTTTGCGGATCTCACAGGTGCAATTCATCTTGGTTTGCATTCCTATCCTGTAAATAAACATTTCACAAGGGAGCGTTCAAAAGATTTGCATCCGGACCAGTGACAGGACTTGTCACACACACACACACACATATGCACATGCACACACATTGCAGGCAAATGAGGCAAACCTCTGTGCCGAACTGGGTTACACGCTTCACTGTGACTTAGTGGAACTCTGGGAATAAAACAGCTCCCTGTGGTGGGGTACACACACACACACACACACACACACACACACACACACAATCTCTAGAAACTCTAGTGTATAGTGTGACACTCCATCTCCCCACAACTCCTAATTCTACACTTCTTAAAGTTTGTTGTCAATCTAGTTGTAGTCATATCCAAGTGTACTGGTTGGATCTGTCCTCCACTGGTGAACCCTACCCTAACCAAGTATGGCCATATTTGACACAGACCCTCTCTACATGTGCAGTTCCCAACCACGCACTGCTGTCCATTATCCATAGTCTCTCAGCAGACAGACATTAGCCAAGCAAGTATTTATTAGATTACTAATCTTTATAGAGTGGGTAAATTTTGACTGGAACTATGGGGTCTGGTTGAGTGTATGACCCCTTTTAGGCCTCCAGAGGGGGACAGTGAGTGTGTACGTCCAGTTGTTTATCGAATACAGTCCATTCAACACATTCATCATTCTCTGATTCACCGTGTGTGTGAAGCCTGTCCTCCCCCCATTCTATATTTAGCACAGAAGAAGATTAAGTCAAACAAAAAGACTGAGACAGGCAGGACGGTGGCGCAGGCCGTTTTTTAAGAGTCCGTGCCAAACGGAGAACAGCCCGGAGCCCGTCTGGAATCAGACGCAGGCCCCCTTCCGAAAAGAAAGACCAGCCTTCATCCTCTCCCCCTCCTCTCGAACAAGCAAAACATGTTCTCTCAGAAAAAAAGGAAAAAAAATCGAGAGAAAAAAGACGAGCTGTGGAAATTGCAAAGGAGCCGTCTTGCTTTCTTCCCCCCTCTGTCTCTGTTTCTTTTCTCCACACTTCTCCAGACGGAGGAGGAGGGGGCACATTTCAACGAGGCGGTGGCACGCAAAGCCCGGCATCCACCCCCCCTCGGGCTGCTGGCATGCCGGAGCCTGCTCGGTAGCGTAAAGTGCTTTGATATCCCAGCAAGCAGCGGGCATTGAAATATTAAGCATTTTTAATGAAAAACATAGAACGAACTGGAAAACATGCTTGACAGGTAATAGCCAGGTTTGAGTAGGCATGTGTGTGTGTGTGTGTGTGTGTGTGTGTGTGTGTTGTAAGAAGGCAGATGATGTTAAAGACATGCAGGTGCAATGGTTTTGACATCACACCTGTTGTTGTCCACCTGTATCAGGACAGGAAATGATGTCACACATTCATTTACCAATGAATGGAAACAAAGCAGTGCCGGACACCCTTCCTGATACAACACTCCTATTTAACTGGGCTTGGGATCAGCTCTACAATGCACGGTTTTGTACATCCTAGTGACTAGAGTGGCATCCAGCTATTAAGCTGAACACCGATGTTGGTCAAGAAAGGCCAGTATTTGGACTTTCCCAGCATACTTAGCACCCACATCTTTTTCAAAACATTTTAAACTTCTTATTACATGTCAGCAGGGGATTTCTGTACAGGGTCTCTACACTGGTACACTTAAAATAGGGTGTTATGATGGGCAGCACTGTCACCTCACAGCAAGATGGTCCTGAGTTTGATCCCCAGATGAGGCGGTCCGGGTGCAGAGTTTGCATGGTCTCCCAATGTTTGTGTGGGTGTCTTCTGGGAGCTTTGGTTTCCTTGTATAGTCCATTTGGAGACACTAAATTGCCCTAAAGGTGAATGGGTGTGCATATGTGTGTCTGCTCCGATGGACTGGTGCTGTGTCCTGGGTGTTACTTTTTGTCTTATGACCATTGAAAATCTGGCATAGTCTCCAACACCTCCTCACATCCCAAATTCTGATTGGATAAGCAGTTAAGAGAGTGTGTGATTGACAATGTTTAAATGGCATTAACTGGTCAGGGTTGGGTGGCTAGCCCACGATGGTTTCTGATCAACATTTGTGCTATCGTTCGGTGTGGCATTTTCATTTTCTTTTACACTCACATGGGGTCAGACCATTGGCCAAGCATGAAGCAAACAGTTAAGGGCCTTGTTTAAAAGTCCAACAGTGGCTGCATAGCAGAGCCGGATTGGAACTGATTCAAATTCGATCACTGTCAATAAAGGTTTTTTTTTTTTTTTAAAAAGAATGATCAAGCTAATATCTCTTTTTCTATCTCTCTGTTAGGTACAGACCTGTTTCAGCAGCGCACCACGTTCCCATCCCTCTCGCCCCTCACGGCACCACGCTTCTCCGACCCCCACATGCACTACCCTGGGGCTTTCACCTACTCAGCCAATCCCTCCAGTGCTGGCATCGGGGGCCTTAGCGTAACCGGCGTACCGGCCTCCACTCGGTACCACACCTACCTGCCTCCACCATACCCTGGCAACCAGAACCAGAGCTCCCACTTTCAGACCAACTCCTCTCCCTACCACCTGTACTACGGCACTGGGTCCGGTTCATACCAGTTCTCCATGGTTCCTGCAGGCGGTACCGGAGGAAGCACGGTTGGGGAGCGCTCTCCGACTCGCATGCTGACTTCCTGCACGGCGGCCGGGGCTTCGGGATCGGCGGCGAGTGGCCTGATCGGCGGCAGCGATGGTGTGGAGGCTGATGGCAGCCACAGCAACTCACCCAGCTCCATGAGCACGCCGGGGCGGATGGATGAATCGGTCTGGAGGCCTTACTGAAACTCAGAGACAGAGAAAAATTGCATGCTTGCTTCCTAAGCCGCTTTCATTTCGCTGACAGACAGTGTGGAGATTCATGGTGTGATGTGTTTCTCCGCCGCACCCGTCCTGTGTTACAAGACTGGCCGTAGAAAGCGTTCTCGAAAAAACTGCACGGACTCTTCAGACTGCTAATTTCTTTCCTCTGTAATTTGAGCAGCTGGAAAATAAAAGCGGGAGTTCATGGGTCGTTCAAGAAGGACTTCAGGACGCCTGAATGACCTTTGAACTTCGGCCACCTGCACAGGTCACTGGTCAGAGCTGGTGATTACAGGACGTCAGATACAGTCAGATCAAGAATTATTAGCATGTTAGTTAAAGATGGGTAATGTTCTCTATTTGAACCAAAATTTGATTCATACTGAGAGTCTTAGCAAGTACAATGGATCATGGTACGCTCTTTTGGCTCCTCAGCCAGGCAGCAAGTTAATCTTCCTCTAGCATGTCTGCTAGCATATGAGCACTCGAATGAACACAGCACATTTATTGCCCACTCCTATAGTGTACCTTCTATACATCTATAGTGAAGGATTTACACAATGTCTGGCAACCTGGTTTTAAAATCTCTTGGTACTTAGTAGAGTTCACGATCTCATACATGTAAACAAGAATACTAGGGCAGCCTCAATGCATCCAAGCATAGTGAACCACCTTAGTTAAGGTGTCAAGTCCATGGTATGGTTCCAAAGTTCTGTAGCATCAAACAAATTTAACAATCCCTAACTATCTCTAACATCCTTCCTCGCATCCTCAAAAAACACGAATATGGCAAAAAAAATCTATAAAAACTGATGCATTTTTTAAACTGATGCATTGATGAACTCGTGTAAAATAAAAGTAGAAAAATAAATTAATAAACAGAATAATTGGATGAATAGCTGATTGTGGCTGCAAATTGTCTCCAGGTTCCCCTAGGTCACATAGCTTTGGCATTGACAGTAGGTACACAATGTAGGACAGGGCTGCTGATAATTATATGTTTGTTTTAAATTATTGTTTTTTTTATTAAAGACTAGTTTGTGTGAATTGATTAATAAATATATGATGAATTATACATTCCAGGGACATTTCATCTTTACCCATCTTTACCCAGGGCGCGTGTAGTTCAAGAGCTGACTGTGCATTTATTTATGTCTGTGATTCACTCAGCTTGCTTACAGTGGTACAGCATCGAAATTATAAACATGGAAGGACAATGACTGACGGTTCGAATGAGTGATTCAAATGGTACTAATCTAGAAGTCAGTGCTCAATCGAACTCATATGATTGATTTCAGTGATTTACTCTTGAGAATTACCAACGATGAATGGCCTTCAAACATGCTGAGCAGTTTGTTTTTTATCAAATTAATTATTTTTTACATTTATTTCTTTTCAGGCCATTTGTTTAATATGGTTTGGGTTTCTTTAATTTATTTGAGCCGGTTATATATAATAATTATTATTTTGAGGTCAAAAAGCATTCATCATTTCTCTATTTCAGTGCCTTTGTTTTCTATTTCTTGATTTAATATGAAATTACGAGTCATTCTACTGTAATATATATTACTTCTAAATTATGAAACGGTTATGATTTTTTTGTCTGTAATGTCTGTTTTTTTTTCATTGTAGCTTCAATGCACTAAGACATTTATTTGAAAAACAAAAAATAGGTAGGTGTTCCTCCCGAGTGTTCCCTGTAGGTTCGCAAGAGAATAATGGACCCGAAATTTAGATCCCTGCACTATTCTGGCGTAATTGCTTCTAATTGAAATCTGCAGGGCACGATAGCTCATTTTCCTTTTGTTCATCAAGGAGTTAGATGTGATGTCACACCATCCTCTGTGAGAATGAAAAACACGGCGGACACGGATTGTCTCAGTATCGATAACACGGATGAAATGTTAGCTCATAATAACTGAGAATAAAAACATATCGTGTCCTATTATTTACCAGATAATCGGTGCACAAGCTCACACATTGGACCTAAAGTGGTCTGAACTACCTTTCAGGTGTGCGCACACAATAGCCGATCAGCCAGAGGCCCTTTCCCAGGTGCTTTCGCTCCTCCACACCTGCTCGTCGTATACCTGGAGCTAAAAGGAGGGCATGGAAAAAGAGAACGAGCCGAGGAGTGTTGGAGTCAGATCGTCTTTCAGCGACCGCCGGCCATTCTTTAGGGTGCTAGTTCTCTGAATCCCGCCGTCTTTGTCCGTAAAGCTCCAAAGCCACTTTGAAGCCTTTGTGTGGACGGCGCATCTCTTCTTCTTTTGTCGTTTGTACATAATTAACGTCCTGCCCCTTAGGCCTCAGCGGACATTGAACGACTGTGTGGGAAGTTTCCTGCAGGCCCAATGGGGAATGGAGTAAATTTGTAGTTTTAAATGATACGACAAAAGGTAAATTAGGCTCCGAGTGAAAATATTTTGTGGAAAGATGGCTAGTCGGCAACATATTCGTGGCCCATTTAAGTCTGGTATCCAGTGTTTCAATATTCTTTCTCCTCTTTTTGCTGATAGTATTGGAACTAGCAGGTTTCCATTTTTTTAATTCAAATTACTCGACAATCACGCAACAGACAATCTGGTGTGTTCGACTCAGGAAACAAACACGCTATGCCTTAGAGAGGAATGAAAATATAGATTCCACAAACTGTGGCTTTCTATACTGGTTTGTTGTGCCCATAAAACCAAAGAAATTCAGAGAAACTTCAGACCGTAGCATAGTACCGGGTGTAACTTCAAGAGTTCTGTGGTTCCTTCCTGAAGAACAAAATGTTTATCAATCACTGTATATTGTAGTTTCCAGTCTGTATCATGCTCTGCTATTGTCGCCCGTCATGGTGTGCAAATAATGTAATTTTTAATGCATTTTAATAAAATGAAAAACAATTTGCTTGTATTTTTGTTGGTTTTAGTTTATAATCACTTATAAACATTGCACTTGACCATTGAACATTTTATTCATTGTAATAATCAGAGCACCAATCTGTCACAGAGCAAGCCACTTGCACTTACTGATACACTCTTAAGGGCGATTTTGAGCAGCCATCCCACCTTCTGCACGTTTTTGAGGTGGTAGGAAAAAGGGTACCGAAAAGAAATCCATTCAAAGATGGACAAAGATCATATGGACAAAAGTACACAGACAACCCTTAATATCTTAAATATGCTTAAATATACTAACTATAAGCTTCCAACTATAGTTTGAAGATGGCTCTTTGCTGCTCTATCATGGCTGTGCTCCTGTTCACAAAGCTAGGTCCATAAAGATATGGTTTATTGCTGGGTTAGGTGTAGAACCTGCACAGAGCTCTGATTAAAATTCCATCATAATAATGCGGCAAGATGGAGCAGAGTCTATCACACTCAGATTCGAAAGTCTGAACTCTTCCCTCAACTGTTCCCAAATTAATTCACAATTTTAGCGCATTGCTTTAAAACGGTTTCATTTTATTTGAACAGGCATATCTAAATATGTCTAAGAATAAAGTTAACAAAATGCCTTATCAATTCAATACAGGGACTGAAATGTATCATTTCTGAGCAGTCAGTAGGTTTAGATCAAACTCTAGTGATCTGTTAAGATTAACCAGTGACGTTCAGTGGAGAGAAATTAAATAAAATAGTGATCAGTAGGGCTGGGGTGGCAATAACATTAAATTACATGGATCCACTGCTATTGGAATTCGGCATTTGATTTTCCAACTATCTTAGTGGGAGGAGAGTTGAATGAAGCATAACTCTAACCTTAACCCTAAGCCTAAACCCAAATCCAGTTCCAACACTAAAACCCTAAACCTTTACCATTGATTGTGATGAAAAAAAAACATGTATAACAACATTTTATCATTGCAAGTGCACTGGATATATCACGGTATACACTGAACTAAAAATGAAAAAGAAAATGAGTGTTTCCTTAATTATCTGAAATGATCAATCAGAAAGTAACTTTTTTACTTTTACTGCATGGAAAAGCCTACTTTCACAGGACACCCCGACCACCTCAACCAATCTGTCATGGTTTCATAATAGTTCTATGTTTTTTATTTATATAGAGTCTTTACATTGTGTTCCAGACCAATAAAACTATAAACCAAACCAGCTGGGCTAGAAAGGAAGCAAAACAACAACAACAACATTTGGGAAAAACTAGAGATTTTTCTCTGCTTTCTCATGGAGAATGAAAACCACTTCCTGGGTCTCTGCTACCTGCACCCGAACGAGAGCCATTAGGCCTGGGCCTTTCTTCCCAGAGTTCGTGAGAAGAAGAAGAAGCGAGTTAGAACCGGTTTTGTTCGGGAGCTTAAACGTAAGCAGAGTGAAGAATTCTGGGAACAGAGGACCTCTGCCAAGTTTACGGTTCCCACACAGTTTCTGTGAAGACTAAGGAGACCCCGAGAGTGGCAGGACAACCCTTCTCATGTCTCCAGGAAAGGAAGGGTGGACGTGGTAAAGAGTAAGAGGCGGGACAAGGGTTGCAGAGGAGGGTGAAGAAATGAATGAAGTTGGGAGAAAGATAACTGTGTTGTTATAAGAAAATGAAATGTGGGTTTGGGTTTGCCTGCCAGTTGAGGTAGTTTCACATCAGATACGACTCTACTGAGACCACAAAGCTCCACCCTAGTCCTCTCACTCCCACTCTCGCTTTCTTTGGCATGTTCACAAAGAAAAGTTTACTGTCCCCCAACAATAGGGTCCGACCCATTACCACTACATCTGAAACAGTGTTGTAAAAATTCAGCAATTATATTACAATTCCTCACCCTAACCCTTATATTATAGTTTCAAGCCTTAACCCTAACCAAACCCTAAACTCCAACTCAAACCTTGTCAAAGACATGAACACTAAGCCCTAACTTAACCATAAACCTACACACTAAACCCTATCTCATTAACAAAACCCTAAGCTTAAACTCTAACCAAACCTTCCACTCTAACTTTCTTTGGCTTTCTTTAGCAAACTGTTCCCCAAATGTAGTGCCCCACTACCACTACATCTGAAAGCACATTGTTTAAAATCAGCACCCTTTAGCAGTTACCTAATATTACATTTTCATCAGCCACAACCCTAAACCATAGCACAGCTCGAACCCAGCTCTTTTTGAACTGAGGCCAGAGTGCAGGGTCAGAAAGTCTATTACACCCCTTAAACAGACAGGGTTAAAGGGTTAAAAGAGGGTACATGGCAGTGCTGAGAATCAAACCCAAAATCTTTCAATTGCAAGACCAATGCTCTACAAACTAGGCTTCAACTGTCCTCTGTCAATAGTAAAGAATAGCCCATGCATCAATATTTAAGTTCAAATATTTACCAAAAAACTCAAGTCATTAATGAATATATATTTTCTTTATTCATTCATTTTTTTCTGACGCAGATGATTGTTGGTGCACCACGTTCAGTTGCTTGTAGGAAGAAAATCCCTTAAATTAAGTGGAGCAATAGAGCTGCAGTTCCCATGCAGTGGCATGAGAATCAATACACGGCATCTATTTCTCACATGACGGGGGAAAAAAAAAACATCCAGTCCAATGAGAATAGATGGTGTTTCCTGCAATTTTGTGAAATTAGTACACGCACTCACAGAGCTTGAGATAGAAACTTTGGGGGTCACGGATCATTATTTTATTAGAGAGGAGAGTTTGAATTGAATTTGTATTCTTTGATTTGAGTCTACACTTTCTCCACACCCACACAGAAATAGAAACTTCTATTCAGGGATTTTTTTAATCTTTTAAATGTTTTATTGCATACAGTCAAGTTTCATTAAAAATTCTATACATTTTTTTAAAAGCTAGCTGTAAAAGGAGTTACTTAAAAGCTTAAGGAATTTCGAATTGTCCAGGAATAATACATCACACAGATAAGGTACAGGAACCAGAAAAGGACGAACAAAAAGCAGCATGAATAGCACGTATGGCAATGCAATTAGTTCAATTCCTATCTAAAACATTCAAACATTCAATTTGTCAGACCACGAGAGGGTGCACAGAGGACTGTAGCTGGAAGACATACATTTCTGCTTACACTCCTTGCGACCGGTATAACGGCAACAAGTCCATCAAAGAGTTGGCTGAGGAGGCAGAGCAAGCTACTGGCTCAGGCTACAGAGGAGGGACTTGAGTTGGGGCTCAACACCCCAATGAGGGCAGCTGCAAGGGGTAGTGGGGAGACATTACCAAGCCACTGCACCTCCACCGTGAGATGTACTGGTTAGGGGTAAAACATCTATGAACGGTGGTTCCAGCTGATGACCCTGCAGCTAACCCCAAGTGCACTGGAGGAAGTGCGACAGGCAGAGATGCAAGCAGATACAACATCATCGGTGAATTGTAACTAATCTACAACGATTAACACAAAACTGAACAAACCAAAACAATTCAGAATGAAACAAACAGTATGAGAGAATAAAGTTTCACATGCATGATGTACATGGATCTTGCAGAGATCATATTTTTGGTTCCTCAGGGGACACATACATTCAGAACATTTCATTTATTATCTATATTATTTTTTTTTCCAAATTATTAATTCATTATTAATGATTAATTATGTAGAATTTACACAAATCACTTATTTTAAGGGATAAATAAATATCAAATTGATTCTCTTACTATCATCACTTTATATCAAGTTCAGCTTTTTATCTATTTATATAAATTTGCCCATATACATACAATACTCATAAAAGGTTATTGGGTAATGGGGTATTTGTCTTTCTATGGAAATGTATGGAAAATGTAAAAAGTTAACGCCATAGTGATATATTATATCATGAAAAAAGGGCATTTAAGGACGTCAACTTTTATGCCTTTCTGTGAGAAAGGCCCTTGAGCAAGGCCCTTAATCCTCATTGCTCAGATTGTA
>JAYDZG010000039.1:10106901-10121446 GCA_034509265.1 Microcambeva bendego
TAAAATGTTTGTTTCACTGCACGGATTGGGTTAAAATGTGGAGACGAATTTCACTGAACAGTGATGAAAAGAGTAATTTAAATCAAATTTAATATTTACTCTTTATTCTGTTTCTTGCTGATTTTGAATGACGATATCTGTCATGGCAATAAAGTTACGTTTAAGTTTGGATCGAGAGAACGATTTTGTTATTATTACTTTATTGATGCATTAAATATGTTTATTTAAATTTGCATGTAAATATATGGATTTGAGAGATACAAAAATATATAGTCATGGAAAAAAAATAAGAGACCACTTCAAAATGATTAGTTTTTTAGATTTACAATTTCTGTTTATGTGTTTAAACAAAAAGAGCAGTAATGTTCTATTATATTATAATTCTTATTTTAGTTTATAGAATAAAACAAAACTGCTCATTTTGGTCAAACACGCACCCATAAATTGCAAAAATATATGTTTTTTAAATGGTCTCTTATTTTTTCCATGAATGTATGTCATGATAACTGTACAGAAAGACTAAGAGACTTTCACTGGAATATTTTCGTGTTTTTACGTGGTTACATTCATGACAGTAAATGGTTATTAAGTGACATCAGTACACACGTTTATTTCAAACACTGTCATCTCTAATACTCCTCAATTGCATGTTTTTGGATAGTTGGAGGAAAATGGGGCACTTGGAGTAAACCTATGCAGACATGGGGAGAACATGCAAACCCCACAAACATAGAAATGCTATACGAGGGCCTCTCTGCGATTGGAACAGATGAAAACAGAAGCCAAATACAGGAAGATCCTTGAAGAAAATCTCTAGAGCACAGAAACTTAAGACTGGTGTGTCCATTTAGTTTTTAACATGACAATGGCTGGAAGCATTAAAAATACTTGTGTACAGGGTACTTTTGAATTTCTTTTTAATGCACATTGTTTAGACTACATTTTACACATACAGTGATGTCACTGAAACAGCTTTCTTTTGATTCTCTTGCATACATGTTTGAGATTATATGTTTAGATGGAATTAATTAAACTTTATTAAAATGCTTTATTTTATTGACATACATTCATACAGATGTATCTATTATTTTTTCCATGTGGTTGATTAGATTGTTGCCACTCGGGTGGCCAGTACTGTCCAGGGTTTGAATCTTGGCGGTGCTATCGACCAGTCTGGATGGACATGATTGGTTCATGTCTGAGGAGAGGTTGCCTGTGCCCACTTTGTGCCAGTCCCAAGCCTGTATAAAATTAGGAAGGTTGCATCAGGAAGGATTTCTCGACCAGATCAGCCGTGGTGACCCTGAATCTTAATTTTATGGCTGATTGGTTAGATGGCGGTTTGTCTTGGCTGAATGATTTGATAATTGTTGATTTGTGTGCTTGTCTATTTCCCAATTCATTCATTAATAGGTTAATTGGTTGGTAGTTGGGTATTTGGTGTGTTTGGTACTTTTTGTTGGTGGCATAATACACATGTTAATTGGTAATGATGTGTTACTTTTTGTTTAATGTGACAATTGACTACATATTCATTGAGAATTACTTTTATTTTGTTGGCTAATTGATTGTATGTCAGTAATTGTTTTAATTGTATCTGTGCCAAAATTAAAAAAAGAAAGAAAACATCATTCCACATGGTCATAACTTGTTAAAATGTGTTTACTCATTTGGTGCACCTCAATTTGAAAGAAACAAAAATGAATACTACCATACTACGTAGGATGCTAGTATAGTCACGCAGCATGTTTGACTGATAACACTATTTAGTACTGTAGTGTGGATAACTGATGGCAGCACGTGCAGGGCTTGAGGCGGAGAGTGTCAGGGTCTCGGTGGATGTGAAGGATGAAGGGTCGGTTCGGTGTAACTGAGAGAATGAGGAGTGCAGGGTGAAGGAATGAGGGTGAGAGTTTCTGTGAAGTGAAGTAGTGAAGGAGTGAATGAGTGAGGGAGGGTGAAGCGCTGAAACGCAAAGCGCGCGCACCGGCACCGAGTCGCGCTCTGTTCTCAAGCACGCACAGCACGCGCAGCAACGCAGCACGCGGTACCAGGTATGAACTCTCCTCTACCTTAACTGTTTATTACATTCAACTTATTAGTAATTTTGTATCAGATAGAGGTTGTTCCATGTCCTAATTACAGTTAAAGAGTGTGTTAATTTTGTACTTCATAATTGCAGAATGTAATTAGTTGAACACTTATGCAAGTGTTTATTATTAACAGTGTTTTTTTTTATAAACGTTGTATAATTTTGTATAAAATGAGTGGATTTGATCTATCTTTTAATATTGGGCTAAGCATTAAGGATAACTTGCGCTCTGAAGTTGATGGTGTGACAGTAGGATTTCTTGATGTTGGTTGTTGGTTAAATTTGGTTGTCTGTGGCCAGGTGCATTTTTAGATTTTTTACAGGATATGGTTTTTTAAACCCTGGTCTTAATCCTCTCAACATTTTCTTCTCAGTTGGTCCAGACTCTATATTATTAATATTATTGTCACAATGATGATCCTGTTCTACTATACAGTTGTCCGAATTTGAGTTTGCATTGGTCTTGAACCTCAGGACCTTCTGATGTCAAATGTTCAGACAACCAAACAAAACAAAAATGTCTCATCAGAACTCTCATTGTTTTTTTCTGATGTTTTAACTGGTGTATAAAACAAAATAAATCAAATGCTATTATGTTCAAGCATGACTGGACCCCTGTGCGCAACTCAAGTGTCCCTCACAGACTCTTTACCCCAATTTTATTCAACATCTTTGGGGGACCTACGAAAGTAGAAAAATGCTCTTGCAAATTAGTTTAAACCTGGGGTGTACATGAGGATCTGCGGGTTTTAAATAAAATGTCTGACGAGCTCATGGTCATCTTGTCATGTATTTAACATATCCTAAACAAGTGCATGAGTGTTTTTAACATTTTCTGTGGTCTTTTAGTATTGGACTAATGACCACATCATTGGTCATTTAGTATTCAACTTGTCTCGGGTAACTCTGTGTGACGTCATTTATTATTGATGAGTCAGTCATTGAAACCAAATAAACACAAGGATGTACCCTGGTAACCAGTTCATTGAGGGTGTGGCTCATTTGAACATTTTAATATGGATGTATTTCAGGGATAACTATTTTTAAATCCCTGATCTGTTAAACATACCAACATAGCAAACTTCTATTTGGTGACTGTGAGGTTTCATATGTTACCTTAGTACCCACTTAGCTTACAAAAGGCTCAGCAGACTTAAAGCAAGAAGGTCCTGTTGTTCGATACCCATGCAGGCCAGTCTGGGTCCTTTTTGTGTGCAGTTTGCATGGGTTTCCTCCGGAAGCTCCTGTGTCCTGCCATAGTCCAAAAACATGCTGTCAGTTTAATCAGAGACATTGAATTTCCCTATATGTGAATGTGCATGCTTGTATGTGTGTCTGCCCTGTAATAGACAGGTGCTCCAGCCAGGGTGTTTCTGTGTGCCTTGTACCCATTTAAAAGCAATTATAGGCTCTAGCAATGCAACCCTGTTTGGATAAGCAGTTAAGGAAGTGACTGTATGTCCAATATGATGTGGACACTCATCTTCCTTATTGAGCTTTGTTTTACCTAATGTGATTACATTTATTCACACTAAGGGCAGTTTTAGTTGCTGTGAGAGGAAACTGGAGCACCTGAAGGAAAACTACACATATACAGGGAGGGCATGTGAATACCAGTCAGGAAAGAACTGGGTGGCTTCATTTGGGGATTTAACTCCGGACCTTCTACATTTGGCTATGAGGTGACCCAGTGAATCACAGTGTCGTACTAATGACACCATTTCCTATTTATTTAATTAGGGTAAAGATTAAATCACTGTTTAATTTTGACCGCAATGGTATCACGCATCTGGTAATTTTTTACCTAGTCATTGAGATAATATGTGATGTCCTGAATTATTTGTTTAATAGCCTCAAAGGGTGGTCATGGCTTTTTAAAACATTAATAAATAATAATTAGGACATTCCATTCTTTTGTGTCTACATGCAAACACAGGAGCACAACTGTACGTCCTTATGGCTTAAGGGTTCACGGGTTTGATCTCTTTCTTGTACTGTAGTTACTCTGAAAGGTTTGCCATGTGTTCCCGCTTGTCACTGTGATTTTTTAAGATAAGATAAGATAATCCTTTATTTCCAGTGGGGAAATTCACCTCGTAACAGCAAAGAGAGATCAAGACACTCAGTACAACATATAAAAAACATATTTACAAATAATGTTACACATTATGAACAATTTTAGATTTTAAATTGTACATAAAGAAATTATAAATAGGGCATCTTTTAATGTATACTTGTATATTAGAACGTTGCTGGGTGCTTTAATTTATTCTGAACCTCTAAAAAACTGGAAACTACATGGAACGGTTGATCAGAAGTGCCTGTAGGTGTTAGCAAATGTCACAACGTCTAATATATTTGGCTTAGCACCCAGCGTTTCTAGGACAGGCTAGTGTCCAAATAGAAGATAATGAAGTATGTGGAAAAGTCCACAGTGACTAAAGACCATTTGCAGCGAAGTTAACTAAACACACCTTTGAAATGTAGGTGGCAGAGGGCTCTTTAAAGTGATGCCATGAAAGAACCTTTTGATTTGTCAGTACCAATAAGAACTGAGGAATGGTTTTCCACCCAAAGTTTCTATATTATGTGGAAGGTTCTTTGGGCTGTGAAACATTATTCCATTTATTGTGGCTACCACAAAAAAGTTAGACCAGACTAACCATTTATTAGAAAGTTTTTCTTTGGCTTTGCTTTGAAAAAAACATTTCTGGAACCAGGATTCATAACTCGGAAGTGAATCATCTCTTCACACTTTAGATTTAGTTTGAGTCTTTTATGAAGTCACTAAGGAAAGAAAAACAACGAAAATAGACAAAACCAAACGGACAAGGTGCTAGTCTGTTGAATGGCATTGCACATCATCCACTAAACTAATGTGTCTGATGATGTGTTCTGAATTAATGAGCAACACTAGTACACAGTTAAGTTCATTGTTTTTTCTGGACTATGAATCTGTAAATTGTCTCTAATTTATCTATGAGGGCAGCATGATGGCTTTTTAGCTTCAGGCTCTAGTTTGATTCTAATCTAAAGTTAGTCTGTGTTGTCTCAAAGGGCTGGAAATAAACTACATTAAAAGTTTGGAGAGGGCACTCAGGTGGTACAGCAGGATCCATTAGCACACCAGCACAGAGATTCTGAACTTCTGGGTTTGAACATAAGCTCTGCTACTTCTAAGAACTCATTTTTGCACATTTCTTGCATTTTTGAATTTCCTTTCTTCAATTATATACGATTATAAAATATTATTTCTTCTTCATTTTAGCACCTCCTTTTTGCACCCCGATTGTATATTGCGATTATATAAAATTATTTTCTTTTGTAATGTTTTTCCAGTCTTTCACTGCAGCCTATTTCAGTTGGTGTTTGTTTTAGGGAGTTACTCCTCTTTAGGAGATGACATGCATGTCATAAGTCTAGAGATTGAAAAGGCTAAAACCTTCCACTTCATGCCCCTGTTAAACTCCCTTGGCAGTGTGTTTTGGGTTATTATCTTGCTGCTAGATGAAGTATCACCCAATCAGTTACATATTTCTTTAAATTAACAGAAGAAACCTGTAGACTTCTGAGTTCATTACACTGCTGCTATCATGTGTGACATAATCAAGAAAGATTAATGAGCCCATCAGAAGAAGCCTTGCAAGCTCAAGGCTTGAGCATTCATCTCATTGTTTTTTTTTTCTTCATGGTATCGAGTATCGTGTAATTTTAGTGGTATTGGTACTGACATACATTTCTGGTATCGTGACATCCCTATTCACAACACTGGGTTCACGATGTGATTTTCCCCAATTTTGTTAAACAAAATGAAATTTAAGACAAATTATGACAAACTTAAAATAAATATCTAAATAATAAAAAGTATTTTTTATTTCCGAAGAAGGTACCAATTTAAAAAATATATCCAAAAATTCAGTACCTGGCAATTTTGTGAAGTGAGGTCATCCAGGCAAGATTATCTTCAATCCCCTCTGCTGTTCATAGTGAATATCGATTCATCTTATATGAATCAATGATTCAAATCCTGGCACATGTGAACATATTTTTTAAGGGGTGTTCATTAAATAATGGTTAAGCATAACCCTTGCAAAGGCTTTAAGGTAAGATGGCTAAATGGTACTTTGACTGGCAGGTTGCCAACTAGTCATGCTCGCACGGGCAAGAGTTTCACTCTGATGAATACTGGTATGGAGAATTACAAATTGTACACTACTAAGCTAAATAATATTCCTAATAAATGCATCTTGAATGCTTTAGTAACACACAATTGCCATATGATGCAGCGTGGTATGTCGCCTGGAATCTCAGTAGTAAATATGATTCGTATCTATAAGTGTGGATAAATATAATTATCCATAATGTATAATCTGCACACTGCACTGTGTAAATATCAAGGCATTAGTGCTAATATGCCTCATGGGTAAAAGCACTCATTAGCGCTTTTATCCATGTGAAAGGATTCCAGAACGGATAACAGTTCATCAAAACACATTTAAACAGAATGTCTTATTCTAAAAAAAAGTATTTTTTTAAAATATCTGTCTTCAAAACTTGACTTGTTTTCTTAGCTTGACATTCTCGGTGTATTGTGGATATAAGGCACACCCTCCCCTGCTTTATCTGATGTCATAGTCCACATATTCATGATTACTCTTGGAATACATGCAACTACATATTTCCCCATCACCTTGACCAGATAGTAGGAGAACGTTTACCCCATACAGACCCCCATCCCCCTTAGTCTAGGCCAGTCATGTCTGCAGAGTACCTGGCTAAGCGAGTGACCGCCAATTGTGGTTGTAGGTTAAATTTACTAAATTTAAAATGTCAATTATTAGACATATCAAAATACATTTAAAGATAGTTAACTGGGCTGAATAACTCTTCAGGATACTGTATATTGAAAATCAATTTCATCAACAAATCAAAAGAAGTTGTAAGACGTGCAACACTATGGGGTCATGTACCCACTTATTCCCCAACCATAACTTTGTAATGTCGGCAGCATATGGTTTTGCATCCCTGAAAAAGATGCTCTTGAAGGGAGCATATGATACTCTATGATGTACCTTGCTGCATGAATGCTGCCATCACAGAAGTGCAAATAAACTTTGCCCAGGGCACTGACCGCACCCCATATCAGGACAGACCCAGACTTTTGGACTTGGACCTTTTTGACCAAGGATGGTCCTTTTTTCCCGGAGCACATGATGTCCATTTATACATGTATCTATGTATTTGCAAGACAAAGATTTGATCAAGTGATTCCTTGCTCATTTGGTTAAATCAGCTATTGTTGAGTGGCAGTTCTTGAGGCAGTTTCGTCTGAAGGATCAAATATCACAGGCATTCCACTTAAGCTTGCATCCCTGTCCTCTACGCACTGAAATTCCTCCTGATTCATGATATAATCCTATTTAATGATATAATGCACCGTAGAAGGTGAAATATGCAAATCCCTTCTGATCTTTCTTTGAGGTACATTGTAAACATGTTCTCACACATTTGTTGACAAACTGGAGATCCTCTGGTGATCTTGGCTTATCAAAGTCTCAGCCTTTTATGGATGCTGCTTTTGTACCAAATCATGATTACAATCACCTGTTGACATCACCTGTTTGGAATGAATATTTCGTTTTAGCTGGAATTAATATTTTTGGAATGAATATTTCGTTTTTGATGGATAGAGGCAGGCAACTAAACAGGAAAAAAGAATTACAGAGAGGGCTATACTCCAAAGCACAAGCAAATGATACAGTTGAACAGAGGCACCCGAACTGGCAGGTAGAAAAAAAGGTAGAGTGAATGAATGTGGAAATGCTGAAGATTGGTGAATAATCATGAACAGTAATGACTTCTGCTAAGAAAGCCTGTACCTGACACATCTCTCTTGTTTGGTTAATTCATCTCTTTCATTCCCAGCACTCTCTCTTCATCTATCTCTACCTTGCTCTGCCCATCTGTGTGAGGTCATTAAATCAACAGACTCACTCGGGCAGAACGGGGGGGAATGAGTGGACAGGGTGCTGTGTGGTGTGTGTGGTGAGGGTGATTGGGGGAAGGTTTGGAAGATGGTCTTTTGCCCAGTTGTCTTTCTTCCCTGTTAATCTGAGAGTGAGAGATAGATAGATGTCAACGCTGACTGTAAATTATTGCTATGGACGTCTTTGACCTTTAGATGTAGGTGGCATGTCCCAGAACTCCAACTAAAGCCTTATCAAATGTAATTTGGTTGCTAATTGAAGACAGCTGGGGCTTGGGCATCAGCTGCAATCTGTGCCTTTATTGTTATAAACGATAACCTCATTGTGATGATTTGGCTTACACAGGATTTGCGAAAGTGAGTATTCCCCAGCACTACTGCTATGCATGCCTGTTTGGTCACTCTGGTTCCTTTCTTTGTTATTCTTTTAGATTCATTTAAAATCATACTCAGGATTTATTCTGTTTTTTTCTTTTGGGGGTGCGGTTATCCAATGGGGCTTGGACTCCACATTGGGTTGCCCGTGATGCAGATTGGTTCAAAGCAGCTGTTACTATACATAGTATACAGGTACTGGTCATATAATTAGAATATCATGAAAAAGTTAATTTATTTATATAATCTACTGTGCTGAGCCCCCCCCCCCCACCCACACAGACAAGCCCATAATTATTATTGTTTATTATGTGTGTTCCATTTGTTTTATGAAACAACAAATATCAGAATTATCGGAAGATAATGAACAGATTCATCTGCTCTCAGCGCCTATTTTATCTTAGTCGTTAAGTTCCATTTTAATGTAGTAGAAATGTACTTTATTATCAGCAAGCAAGCAAATTATTTTTAAATACATTATATCTTGTCTCCGGCCTAGTGAGGCTCAAACCCCCCTTTTAATATACACTGGTGCCCCCAAACCAAAACCAAACAAACCAAATGCCAAACCAGATGCCAAACCAAAACCAACAAATGCAGGGTGCAAATGGACCGGGTCCAAAACACTATGAATGTGATTGCTATGTTATGCAGTGTTATAAAGACCTTAAAGGTTTATTTATTATGTTGTGTGTGCCTTTGAGATCTGAGTTCAGCTCAGAGTCGGAACTGACCAGTGTGGTGCCCAAGGCAAGATTTTGGCTGGCGCTCCTTGCATCATTCATTCATCAATCATTGAGTTTATACACTCACACAGACACGGCATAGCTTTTTGATTTTCTCTTTATTTTAGAAAAGAAAACAGAAAAGAAAAAAATTATTGAACGGTTAAAGGGTATTTAGGAAACAATTGAAAGGAAAAAATATCTGTATATAAACATAATATATATACTATTTACTGATTTTGCTTGTATTTACTCCATTCCAGTTTAATCTTAGTTTTTTCACTTAACTGAAGTGACCTCATGCTCTGAGGTCAGAGAAGAAGAATGAAGAATGCTTTCCAGTGCATTAATATACCTAACAGAATGGAATATTTTTTGCATTGACTTGAAAGTTCAGGGAGTATTTATATGTAATAAGTAATAAAGCAACAATATCATTTAATTCGTTAAGTTCTCTGCTTTTCAGTTCACAGCATTATTGACTTGACAATCCAGTGTCTTTGGACTGTTTTTAAAACTGGAGCCTGTGCAGACTGTGCATTTATAGTTAGATGAGTAATCAACATGAAAACCAGAGAGATGTATATGGGTGAAAAACAAGCTATTGTTAAAATAATAAACGGCTAAAATAAGGGGATTGGCCTCACTGTCCCAATAATTTTGGAGGGGACTGTACTGACACACACACACACAAACACTTGATGGACTCTTACACACATGGTGAACTGACACACATACACACATATGATGGACTCTGATATGGTACATATAGTGAATCCGGCTAGTGCTTTACATTTCGCACATTGTTTTATGTAACAGAAAAAAACCACAAAAATCACATGCACATAAGTATTTACAGCATTTTCTCAATACCTTGTTAAAAGACCTTTAGCAGCAATTACAGCCTAAGGTCTTTTTAAGTATGATGCTTCAAGCTTGACATCCCTTCTTTTGGGCAGTGTCTTCCATTCTTCTCAATCTCCATTCCAGATGCACTGTACTACCACACACACACTCAAAATGCACCCTGGCACACAAACATGATGGCACTTAAACAAACACAAAACTTAAATGCACACAACTACTGTGTTGTACCACTGGGACTGTATTTGCACAGTACTGCAATTTGCTCAAGTTTTTGCATTTTGGCACTTTACTCCACTTATATATCCACTGCTGTATCACTGTGACTGTATTATTTGCCCGTAGTCTCCACTGCTATAAAACTCTACGCTGCTAACTGTATATCAGAATATATTTCTAACTCATGTACCTTTACTCAGTACCAACACGTGTCTCTAGTCTCGTCTTTCTGATCTTGTTTAGATTAGAAATGTATTTGTGTATTTATTGTAGGCATTTTGGTATTATTGTACTTCTGTTAACTTAACTGTGTTGTATTGTCTTGGACTTTTGGTTCCATGTTGCACCGTCATCCCAGAGGAGTCTTGTTTTGTTTCAATATGTACTCGTATGAAGCTGAAATAAAGACTTTGACTGACCATGCTGATCCGAATTTCGACACATTTTGAATGCTGAATCAGTGAATGCTAGACACAAACCACTGAATTTTTAATGTTTGTACAAAAATGAGAATATTGAATTGATTTTAACCGCTGACTCTGTATAACATGGTGCATTTTGACACCAACCTCTGTTTTTTAATAACCGTTGGCCAAAGTTCTGAAAATTCAGCCAAACAGATACCTGCATTGTTCTGACAGTGAGGTCGATGATTAGTTCCGACGGATGACACCCACATTTGGTCAATGTTCTGTTGCTATCCAGGAAGCTATGTGTAAAATCTGGGAACATTTTCCTTTGTTCCATTACTATGCAACAGAAGGTATGCATTAATGACATTATATTACCTCTGCCCGTTTACCTCTGTCTTTTATCTTCTTTTATTTTTACTCCCTTGGTCACCAGAGGGCTTCAGCCTTGTTTATATTGGCTGGAAGCTGCTGTGTTGTTAGCTAATCTTTGCGTTTATCGTTAATAACATTGTCACTCAAGTCCAACTGGAGTGTTTAGAGGGGGGTTGGATTTGTCAGGGGATGCCGAACAGCATTACCATCACAGAAAATAGTGCTTACATTATTGCCTACAAAGCTATGGTGTTGTGTGTAATTTTGTATTATATTAAATTATTCTTTTTTTATCGTTTTCTCTTTATGGATGGATGGTACTCCAGCATTCTCCTGACATGGGCTGGCTGTATATTCACAAGTGGCTTAGAATTGTAGCAATTACAGTTCAAGCATTTAGTGTTTGCTTGCGGTGGGGTTTAAACCATCAAGCATAGTTATTACTAGTTTAGTACCCCTAATGGTCAACCACTACCTTGTATTTGCCTGTGTTTTCTCTTTTGTTTTCTCAGTTTTGTATTTTAGTTCACTCAGTGTGTCCAGGGGTGGATTAGATATTTTAGCTACTCATGTAGGTACATGTTTTTTTTTATATACACTGACTTTCTGAAAGGTCTAAATGTTACTATCCACAGTTGTTGTCATTGACTTGATTAGAAAAAGACCATAATCGGCCCAAATTTGGATAGTGAATGGTTCTCTGTAAAGCAAGGACTTTGACAAGTTATAGTGGAGGCATAACTGGTGTAACTGGTGAGTGGTGGTTCTTTTTTCTCATAGTTAAGAAAGGTAAAGGTGTGAAGCACAAATCGCTTAGACAGCATTTTGAAAAGGTCCTTCGTAAACACCCTCTCCTCCTCTGGTAGTATTCCAAGCTGTGGGATTTATGGGGTTCAATTACGACCCAGACCATAAATAATCGAACAGTGACTGAACATTATGCCCATTCACTGTTATCTTTACAGCATGACAAATCCTTGTTGTTAGTATTTATGAACCGAATGACAGCCGTTGAGGGGGACAGTTGAGGTCAAACGTTTACAGGCATTTGTTAGAGATGTGTCTTTTGGTAACTGTTCTTTTTCTGTGACTGAAAAAATGAAACATGTTTTTGTCCAAAAGTAATTATTAGGGCTTGCACAGATTTTTCAACGTAGACGAATAATTTGATGTGTAGGAAGTTTAATAGTGTGCTTTAACTTGTGACATGGAACTTGAGTTGACTAAACCTAATGGGTTCATATACAAAGGGCTCGTCTGACCTGTAAATTACATGAAACAGTGGCCTCTTTCCATGAAGAGACCTATGTGCAATCTAATGCTAATAACACAGACAGTATTATTATTTTTTGTACATTTTCTGTGAATTCCAGCTTTGCACAACATGGCTGTGTTATCTTTTCTGCAACATCCTAAATTCAGTGTATGCCTGGGTGCCGGATTCAATAGTTTACAATGAGCAAAACATGAAAGAAAAAAAGTTAGTTTAAAATTGTGCCCAAAGGAACATTAAAGCGTAGCACCAGGGTGTTACATTACTTCGATAAGCAGAATGATAATATTTCGACAAGACACATTACACCAACAAGAATCTTTTTTTAAATGCAGAGACAGTTCCACTCTTCTGGGAAGGTATTTTTCATGCATTTTCTCACCTTTTTTCCCAGGTTTAGCCCATTCACTTTTGCCCAGTGGCTTTATGCTTTCTCTCCTGACTGAGAGCAAGACTGTTACAACTCTCAACACATTTTCTGCATGAGGCGTGTTGATGTGCGGATCACCCTTGTAAACAGAAACACACCCTGGTCACATTATTTCTCAACTCTTTGCAGATGTCATAAATTATCCATTATTCAGGCATTGATGAGGAGTCCTTATCTGTCTTTTGCTACCCTAAAAAACAGCCAGTTGTTCATGTAGAAGCCCAGCCTAGCCAGATGGCATAGCTGAATTTTGACTCGATGAGTGTGGTATGCCAATGTGCCATCTGCATCTGGAAAGGTGGACCTGGGCCTTCATTGTGCATTGAGTCACACTGAGTCATGCTGGAACAGAAGATGCCCTTCCCTAAACTGTTTGCCATCTGAGGCATAAGGTTTTCCCTAAAATACCTAGGCTAACCCCTGAAAATCAACTACATAGCATTATACATTTCCACTAGACCGTACATCACAATATGGTCATGAAGGGAACCTTTTTTTTGCATTCACCACATTCAGAATTGATCAGACAGATAGATTCATCACTACAGAATATGTTTCCAGTGCTCCAGAGTTCAGTTGTGGGGTGCTTTATACTACTTCATGCACTGGTTGGCATTGTGCTTGGGGATGTAAGGCTTGCAAGCACTTCTTTAACTATCTTAGAATACTCCCTGGGTGCAGTTTTCCTGCTGATCTCAACTCTTCAATTATTCAAACAGAAGACTTTCAAACCCTCTGAGACTCAGCACTTGGGGACCTGTGGCCTGTCACTTGGTGGATGAGTTACTGTGAATAAAACGTGTCTAATTTTTAATAATACCTTTAATGAAATGTTTCACAAATGTTAGTAAAGGCAATCTGCATTGATTTTATACCCTAGTGCTATGTGACTGAACAAAACACCTAAATCCAACTATTGAGAAATATTTGTTTAAAACATGTGTACATGTGGACCTTTTTAAAACCTTTATTTTGATTCTTTAAGGTGTAATTGATGGAGAATTTGAAAAAACATACCAAAGCCACCCATGGTTCAGAGACCATGACAACTGAAAATGTCCAGCGAATGACCCATGAATATCTTTTAATCTTGCAATTAGTACCAAGCCCATTTTGACCTTCATTAAAATATTTTTTTATCATTGGGGAAATTGCTAGGATGACTTTGCCTATGGTATGATCAGATGATGAGGTGGGATGATGACATTCTCTTTGAGCGAGTCTGCAAAATACGGGACACGATTTTAGTGTTTTGAATAAAGCTGCATCATCGAAATAAGCAGTGACAGACGTTTCTGCCAAATGTTTTCGTGCTCTGTTCAGCACTAAGATTAGACCAATGATTAGATTTCAAAACTCATGTACAAATCCCATTTCCAAAAAGATTTGAGCATTTATAAAATGCAATCAAAACAACAATCTGTGCTTCTTAAACTAGATTTTAGAGTGATGTTAATAAAATATATGTAAGAAAAGCAACCACTTAAGCTCTGCCAGTCAAATCAGGTGCACAAGTGTTTGCAAATTCGGGATTGTGAGTATCATCTTAGTGGTGATAAAATAATAATAAAAAAGAAATGTATGATGGTGTATGGTACAGCACATGTACTGTACTGAAATGGGATGTGTGTGTGTTTGTGTGTGTGTTTATGTACAGTACAGTACTCCTAAATAAACTACATTAATACCTGTTTATTAATTTAAGGTTTAAGGGATAATATACTTAAAATAGACTAACATTGGAAAGGTTGGGTAAGTGCTGGTTTGGGAAGTTCTATTTACAATAATTCTTACCA
>JAYDZG010000039.1:10145367-10155518 GCA_034509265.1 Microcambeva bendego
CGATTCAGTGTCTCCAATTAACCTGGTAGCATGTCTTTGGACCGTGGGAGGAAACCGGAGTACCCGGAGGAAACCCAATGCGATGTGGTGAGGCGAAACAAGGCCAACCAAAACAAAAGATGTGACAACTTACACCTTTGTTAGCTGGGGTTCTGTAATGCCTGTAATTCTGGAAATCAGCACTTGGCTCACCAGACACCGTATGACCCGAACACTTGAGTGAGTTTTACAAGGGGGTTCCCAGTCTGCAGTGGTCAGTAGGTCAGTTAAGGTCAGTTTCCTAAAATTTTGCAGCCTCCACTCTTTTGTGATGGTTCTCTATAAAATTCTGAGAATGTGTGTGTGACTTTTTTTCCATTCAGTCAAAAGAATCGTTAGATTAGAAGACTTGGCACCCAAATGGCATTGCCAGAATCGTGCCGGAGGAGCACAGCCACTAACTTTGACCAGATTTGACCAACAAAATGTATTTCCGCTGCAGTCATTTTCAGGTAGCAATGCAAATTTTGAAGGAAATAGCTTTGATTTATTTTGTCATTTGGAGCTTGACAAAAAAATTGGAATGTGAATTTCTTTCTTTCTACTTAATGTTGTTTGTAGGTCCGATGGCCTACAGGTGCAATCATCTCTTTATCTTCAAAAAACACTTTATATTCTCTTCGTACAATCAACATCCTATTGGACCTTTTAAGATCTTCATACCTGTTTAGCCCTCAAGTGGCACTTGATTATTCTCTTCCGTATCATATGCCAGCAATGCAAAGTATCTGCCATGAGGGATTTTCTTGATTGCTTTTAGTTCATGACTCTGCTCCTGCCCTTTATTTCGCTCTCATAACACTTTTGCGGCTTCCTCGCACTCTCATGCCTCTCTTTTCCCCCCAAAAAATAATGGCTTATACGCTTGAACAGGGTTTGCAAACACGCCATCCATCAGACACAGGCGGCCGTGTTTCAGATTGCTGTTTCTCACAGCATGAACAATAACATGGTACTCACCGAACATTTTCATGCTCGCACAGCCTACCGTACCCTCAGGTGCTTCTTTTTCAGTTGTTCGCACTTCCTGTGACACTTTCTTTTTCTGACTACTTATTTTTCCTCCCTTTATTTGTTTATGTATCACCTTTATATATAATGTGTTATAAAACACACCATCAGTTATAAAAAATACTGTTCATTATGGAAAAAACAACAACAGAGAAACAACTGTCCAAATACAATGAGTCTATGTAAATAATTACCTAACTAAAATGATTTATTATTATTATTATTATTATTATTATTATTATTATTATTATTAGTAGTAGTAGTAGTAGTAGTAGTAGTATTTTCATCAGTTGCTTTTAGGGATGTAACGATACACTCTACCCACAATGTGAAATGATTCACGATACTGGGTTCACAATTCAACATAAAACAACATGAAACTTAAAACAAATTCTGAAAAAGTTTATTGTGATTGTAAGGGCGGCACGGTGGCTTAGTGAGTAGCACTGTCGCCTCACAGCGAGAAGGTCCTGGGTTCGATCCCTGGGTGGGGCAATCTAGGTCCTTTCTGTGTGGAGTTTTCATGTTCTTCCCGTGTCTGTGTGGGATTCCTACGGGTACTCCGGTTTCCTCCCACTGTCCTAAGACATGCTCCCAGGTTGATTGGAGACACTGAGTTGTCCTGTAGGTACCTGCGATGGACTGGCGCCCCATCCAGGGTGTTACTGTGTGCCTTAGGCTCCAGCACCCCTCCCTGACCCTAATTAGGATAAGGGGTTAAAGAAAATGAACTGAACTGTACTGATTGTGATTATATTGTATTTATCAAAACAGTAATTGCCCTTTTATTTCTAAGATAGGTGAAAACTAAGCCAAAATACAGCACTAGCACCATCTGCTGTTTAAACTGAATATCGATTCCAATCGTGCCCCACATGAATCGATTCTTAATTATTCTTTGTGAATCGTTAAATACCCTTGCTTCGCTCACCATCAGACCCAGCCAATCATGTCAGCTGATAGCACTGCTGGGAATCATGATGGGCGAGATCTTTGTGCCACTAATCTTTGAATCATTGTACACCAGGCTTCAGTTGAAAGCTTAGTTAAATCCATTACATAAACATTACCCAGTCTAAATCAGGTGGCACCCAGTCACATATTTTGTCAGATACTGTTGGTAACAGTTGGTAAGGGTGCATTCACATGAGAAAGAAACCATGTAGCTCTGTGCCAATTTCTGCACTTGACACCATTCCACAATTTGTGTGGAATAAGCATCAAGTCTACTCTGAAAGCATAAACATGTTCCACCATCTATGCTAATCTGTATTCTTCTCACTCTTTCACTTTTAAACTGGAGTAATAGTTCAGGTTGCTGAGAAATTTTCCTGAGAGTCTAATAGGCTTATCACTACAGTAGCTTAAAGTGGATTAATGTACTAAAAGAATGACACAGGAATACTAAATCAATGAATATCCTCACTTTGTTTTAATATCTGGTATTTAATATCTGTTTTAATGTCCTGTCTGTGTGGGTTTCCACCGGGTGCTCCGATTTTCTCTCTCAGTTCAAAAACCCATGATTGTGTTTAAAACAAACATAATAAACCAGTTAAATCACCATGACCCACAAATTAAGATCTTCAAATGTACAAATCAGTTATTTATAAAAATTGTCTATCCTATTTACAAATGGTGTCTTTTGGACTCGAAAAAATAACCTCTCAATCAAACTTTTGAGAATGGTTTGGTTGGGATGGGAGAAGGTTGGCCTATTTATATTCCAGCTGCTTTAAAAAGCACTATTTAATAAGATTTAGGCTGCTTAAATGATGACAAACAAATGTTTTCCTCTCCAAAATCCACTCAATTTGGCAACACTAGACTGTTATTCGACAAAATTCTATTATATTTTAATTAAAACAACTATTGAGATACTTAGTATATCCACTCCTGTTTGCATTACACAGAAGAGACACGCCCCATCTTCATTAAAAAGGCAACGTGTACTCTAAGTACAAGTGATGTAGATTTTTAGACCACTAATTTTACTTGTACTTATTTATTTAAAATGTCATTAAAAGTAATAGCACTTTTACTTGATTACAATGTTTTAGTACTGTTTCAAAATATAAAGACAACCTTTCTACAGGCACCCTCCATTGAGATGCAGTTTCAAACAATTTTAATAGTGTAGCCCCTGATGCCCTGCTGCTTTCACATCAGTGCATAAAAATCTTCTTTCTCTTAAAGCTTTGTTGCACAAATTACACAATTGTAGCTAAGTCTTTGTGCCATTTTTTATTGACAATGACTAATTACTATATTACCCAAATATTTAGTTATAAAGGTGAGGGTCAAGAGTCCTACCACTGAACAATGGTCTCTTGGGAATTTTCTAGCATATCGCGAAATTCTGAACATTTATGTTCACCGAGTTTCATATGTGCATTTAATTAACAAGTTGTCAAATGCTTTACACTCATCACTTATGGATTTTTCTTTCATTCACTGATTTCATGATTATTCATTCCAATGACCCCAATCACACATTCAATGGATCCTCTGAAATAAAAACTTTAAATTTTAAGAGCTTTAATTAAGAGTTTTAATTTTAAAACTATACATTTAGTTTATTACATGAACATAATAGTCTTTGCTTATATAAACTGCCTAACAAGGACAGAGGAGCAGAGGAGCAGATAACAAACTAAACCTGATCATCCAGCTTTTTCAAAGTTAATGTATTTTATCGATTATTTTTGAAACCTGGTCCCAGAGAGTAAAGATTTTAAAACTCTGTTTGTGTTTTTCTGTGAGTACGTGCCATACGCATCTTTCCTGATACGATGATGCCGTAGCTCCACGTCTCTCTGTAACCAACATGCGCTTCACTCCGCGACCCACGACAAACATGGTGCCCTACAGTGCTGCATTCGTACTACAACAAATACTGGCTTTGTTATGGCTTTTATAACAAAATATACTGCTCCTCTTTTGCCACCAGGAAGAACAAATGGATACAGACTGTTTTGGTTTGTTTCTGTTGTAGTGTCACAGCACCACCAATGGACCTGGTGATGATACAGTGATGATAAATGATACAGTTTTGTCTTCGATCTTTTGGTTTTGTCTGAGAGAGCTTATATTCCCGATTTAACACCATCTGATTACCACCTTTTCGGACTGTTCATAGAAGGAAGAAGATTTTAATGCGAAAACAGCAGTGGCTCAACCAAAACTATTTTTTGCTAATGGCATTAAAATGGTGCCAGAGAAGGTGACTGTAGAAAAGTGATGTCATCTATTTATCATATATATATGCAGGTCATGTAGCCCAATACACTCAGATTCATTTATTTTTCATCATTACTTTTACTCTGCACATTAGCACACACACTTTGAAAGCTCACTACTTGTTAACGTGGATTTTTTGGACATGGTATCATTAAGCCCCTCGTCACGTCTCGTGTTTGCTTGATGGATCATGTAGTGTGAAACCCGCGATGAATGAATGCTTAAATGGCTTTGGCATTTACAATTACCAGATTTCATTGTATTTTTGACATTAACATTTTAGGAAGGTTTGGGACACAGAGTGTGAAAAACAAACCCTCACATATTTTTCTTCAAATATTGTCTTCAACCCTAATCACCCGTCCCACCACAAGCTTTTAAGACAGTTAGTAAAGCATTCCAAAGATCTCACAACCATGTACTGCTTGCATACAGAAAAACTTGTAAAATACAAGGTAGTGTGTGTGAGGAAATTTCGGTCATTTGGGGCTGTTTGTGACACTGGAGATTTGTGAGTAAATGTGTGAGTGTGTGTTTGTGGGAGTGAATATTTTCATCATTCTCTGTGTGTATGTATTTGTGCATGTGTAAGAATGTGTGCGTACGTGAGTGTGTGTCTGAGTATGAATGTATTTATGTGTCAGTCATGTTGAGATGAGCCCAAGTGTGTGTGTTAGTGTTTGTGTGTGTGTGTTTGTGTGTGTGTGAGATCGGTGTGCAGCAGCTGCTTATCAGACGCAGGTGTGTGTGTGCTGATACCTGGCTGAGCCACTGAGAGCAGCCTAGCTGGAAATTGATGTTTCACATCAATGCCCCTCTCTCTGCTCGACTGACACTGGTGTGTGTGTTAGTGCTTGCGTGTGTATGTGTGTGTATGTGTCTGGGTGATTTTGTTTTGTTATGCCTTTAACCTCGTGCGCACCGTAAATATTGAGCTATGCCCAACTTTACATTAAGGAAGGAGTTAAGAAATGTATGTCGAAAGGATTTTATATAATATTTGATCTTATTTTAAGTATTAAGCCGTGTATATTTAAGGAATCAAAATGTTATATTATTTGAAAAAAGCTCCTATTAAAACTGAATAATAACACAAAAAATAATTAAAATTAATGATCAGGCATTTTTTTTCACCTGCAAGTGAAAGACACATAAAGAACATATTGTCAAGGACGGTCACACTGTTCTGCTTTTGTGACTCATTCACCCCTCACTAATGTAGGTTCCTCAATCAGCCAGCAGAGGTCATATTTGGAGCAACAGAAAGGAGTACTACTCTCCGACTGCCCTCCACCAGGCACAGCTTGAAGTGGTGGTGGGAGGTGTTACGTATATATTATATAACTTTCAGCTCGTACCTGACACATAACGACACATATCGACACATTGCTCAGTGAGTTCAGTCCAGTTTTCTAAATAACACTGTCACAAATACTATATTTCTTCCTTAAATTAATTGGTGATACAATAGGTGCACACCATGAAGACGTGCTGCTCACTACTGCACTCTACGATCCACACATGGAGACTTACATTGCAATGGCTGTCCTAACTTTTCGACACTGGACTATCCAGGCTTGTTAAAGCCCCATATGCTGGGGAGCATATTTCAAATTCTTCCATTCAGATATCATTGTACTAGTGTTAGTTAATTCTATAGTCTATTTAAACAACATTTTAAATATGTAAGTGTACTTTTTTGAGGTATTTGAGGTATTAAATAATATAGCCTGGGTTGAGCAGTGTTATTTCCAACTGCACACCAGCTTTGAGAGTCTGAACTCCCTGGTTTAAATATTGGCAATGATTGTCGACTGGGTGGTACCCTAACCACAAGGATTGTGCCAGTCCCAGGCCAGATAATTAAGAAGGCTGCTTTAGGAAGTGTATCTAGCATAAAAACCATCCCAAATCAACAATGCAGATCATTATCTGTTGTGGCGACCCCTATAATAATAAAATTTATTTTTGTTATTCATTGTATCAAACAGAGTGACCTTTTCAGCTATAACAACATCCAGTCATTTGAGAAGGCTTCTCACAAGTGCATTATGTCCGTGGAGATTTGTGCCCAGCCAATCAAATGAGCTTTTGACTTGGAATGTGGCCAATGTTTTTTTTAATTTGTGCTTTCTTAACTAAAGCGGTCAATTTTAAGGAATGCAATTTATTACAGGTTAAAATGAATGGGTGCATGTACTCCTCATGCCAGTGTGGCTTTACTCCATGTTTGAACATTTGCCGGTAGGTGAAGATGTTGCTCTAAACTTTCTCTGTATATGCGAGTGAGTCGATAAATGAGTGTAGGATGCATTGCGATGGTTTGTCCAGGGTTTGGTTTGTATTTTTGTCCTTAGCCCACTGTTGGTGACACCGGATCTACTGGACCTGTGCATTCCCTGTAATGCTAAATATCAATATAACAAAGCAAAAAAATAATGATGAGGTCTACTTTTTTAAAAAGTAGATCATGATGAGCTATCTACTGAGAAAGAACTTCTCAATCCACAAAAGTATGGGAACTTCTGGCATACATCAGCATTCTTCTCATCAGGATGGTGGTGTCTTTAAGAACTTTGAAATAAATATAGTGGTCTGACTTACTCTGTAAGAGTATTATTTAAAAGCTGGAACGGAAAGTGTTCAGAAACATAGAGCATCACATCGTATTGTGTTCGGCAGACAAGTAATATCACTTTTAAAATATCAGTTTATTATAATTGATTACACATATGTAAAGGTGCATAGTTATTATTATTTTTTGTTCACATTGCTTCATCATAATGAGATTTATGACAAAATATTTGGGGCCTCTTTCAAGTGAATCTCCCTACATGGTTGATTTAGTGCCCCAATACTTTTGACCATGTTGTTGATGTACAGCAATAAGAAATTATATTTCTTATTTTATATATATAATTTTATATATACCCCCCTCTCTCTCTCTCTCTTGCTTGCTCTCGCTCTCTCTCTCTCTTTTTCTTATTCTCACATTCTATCTTAATCTGCTCTTTTTGCTCTCTATAATTCAGATTTAGCTCACTAAGCCCAGACAATTATATTCTCAATCTGACAGTATCAGAAGGTACAGTGATCCTATATATTTAATTTAGCTCAAGTTAAGTGTGTGTGTGTGTGTGTGTGCCAGGTGGAACCTAGAATATAATTACAGAAGGAAGTTCCTGCTCTTATCTTTGACATTTCACTTGAATTGTTCTTACAGTGTTCCCCTGCATACCTTCTGACTTGGTTATAACAAATAGCTAAGGGAGGTTGGATGTTCATTTATCCAACCAGGCTTGTTGGAGCCTATCCCAGCCTTTAAAGGGGCCCAATGCACACAGAAACACCCTGGACCAGGCACCAGTCCTTCATCTATGAAAGGGCTGACACCCACACACATAGACGCCAAGGAATCCCACGCAGCTATGAGGAGAGCATGCAAACTCTGCATAGAAAGGACTCAGACTACCCCACCTGGCGGATCAAACCTAGCCATTGTGCTTTCCAGTCCAAGTATTATTAAGGAATAATTCCAATACAATTCAAATCCTGCATGCAGCTCCAGATTGATGAACACCCTTGATAAAGGTGTATAAAACTGTCTGCAGCATTTATGTGTCCTCCCCATGTCTGTTGTTTTCTTTCAGGGACTTTGTGTTCCACTTACAATCCAGATACAAGCAGTCTGGATAATCGGAGCTACCAAACAAACTGGAACCACTGCAAGCCTTAATAGGATAGCTTAAGTAAAATAGACAGGGAATGGATGAATGGATAAATGAATGAATGAATGAAGGAATTAATGAATGAATGAATGAATATCTGCTTCATATGTGACATATATGCTGTCTAAGGAGAACTGTAGACTCCATCTCTCTGACAAGTGTGATGCCATTTCATCTGCCTAATCCAACCACATCCAGTTGTCCATTTTAGTGCTTTAGATTAGAATGTATGATCTAATGCAAAAAAATAAGTGTAAGTACACCATTCAAGTAATTAGCAAAATAAATGATGAATATGAGTTTGTCATTAATAGAATATTTCAATATTTTAATATATATAAATTAATTAAGAAGTAGAGAGCAGAGTGTTTTGAAGGGATTGACCCTTGCTTCCAAGGATGCATGAACACTTTAAGAAAGGTCTGTTCCACAAAGTGAGGTCAATAACGACATGGAACCTCAGTGGCTTGCACTGACCTCAACTCCATTAAACACTTATTATGATTCAGGCATCTCACGCTGAGCTCATTCAATTCCCTAGGCTTAATATCTCACGTTTAAAAACTTAAAAGGCTGGTATGTCCAAGAAACATATGGGGCCCTGTCTTACACCTTGCGTAAGACGTACTTTCCCGATCATTACTATAACAAAGACACACTGACACGCCCCAAAAATAGGGCCTATGGGGAGTTGTGTACCTTTTTTTGGCCTCACTCACAAGAGAAGATGAGCAGCACACTCTGTCATAAAAGGTCCTGGGTTTGATTCCCAGGTGTAGTGGTCTGGGTCATTTCTGTTTGGAATTTGCATGTTTTTTTTCAGTGTCTTGGTTTAAACTGAGGTGAACTGGAGTTACAAAATTGAGTGTTTGACATTGAAGACCTGTGTAAAACAGTAGGGTAAAATACTAATAAATAAATAAGCTATGCTTTTCACCCTAATGCTAAATTTGACTTTTGGTCATCTTAACTAATCTACCCTTTCTTGATCTCTGGTTTGACCGCTCTCATCGACAAAATGTTTTGAAGGTCGTCATGTTTTGTTATCTGGCTTGGTGGATATATAAGGTGTTGAAGGCACTCTCAATAAATTTAAATATCAATCCATTCTTGCAGATCTTGTACACTCGTACACGCTGATTGTCTTCCCTGGGTCAGACGGGATCTTCCAGCAAGACATTGCAACATGTCTCATGGCTAGAAATCTACAATATTGGTTGAATGAGCATGTCCAAGTACTAAATTGCCCTCATTGAGATGAAATGAAATTTTATAAACCTATGATTAAAATATATCTTGGTATTTTTAGTGCATCTTCTAAAAGAAAGGCACTATTGTTTTCACTTTGTTTGTATGAATTTATATATATATATATACGTATATACTGTATGTGTGTGTGTTTATATCCATTTTTTTCCTTTCGGGAGGGTAATTCTTGTGGTGGGTTTGGGTTAGGGTGAAGGTCTGAGGTCATGCCCGTGGGTTAATGTCAGTTCAAGGTCGATCCAAGGTCAGTCCAAGGTCATTTAAGGTCACTGACAAAAAATTTGGTTCAATTAAGAGGATTGTAAATTTTGTTTTATGATCGAATCAAGTTCTTAAAATCATTATTTTTAATCAAATGTCGATAAAATCAATTCATAGCTATGGAGCTACAACTTTGGTTCAAGCATCAAGAGATTTTTTGGTTTTTACTTTTCAGCTACTTTTCAGGTAGGCAAATTCTAAAACTTTTTTATATAAAATTAGCAGCAATTTTGATCTAATAATCAGTTTATATTTTTTGTGGATTTTTTTGTGGAAAACATTAAGAATAATAAATATAAAAGTGAAAGTAGTGTGAAAAAGTGAAAGTAGTGTGAAAAAGTGATTGAAAAGGAAAGTGGGACAAGTTCTTCATGTAAAGAAGTATCAAAGAGAATCACAAGATCTACTACTAGTTTAAACCTTTTTTTGTTAAATCTTGATCGTGTGATTTACTGATTTCTGTAATATACTGAACTTTATAAAACATTAGTCACAGTAAAACATACCATTCGCAGTATAATATACCATTCGCAGTAAAACATACCATTCACAGTATAATATACCATTCGCAGTATCATATACCATTCGCAGTAAAAAAAAACCTGA
>JAYDZG010000039.1:10196089-10209152 GCA_034509265.1 Microcambeva bendego
ACAGCTTTTCTGTAAACTAGAAAATAGTTCACCAGGCTTAGCAGGAAACCTTACATTAATACTTATTATTCTAGATTAAAATGTGCTTAGTATGGTGCCATATCCATAGAGACTCTGAGCGCATTTCCAAATCTTTAGCATTGACATTGAATTGAAGAAATGAATTTAACATAATTCATACAGGAATATGTTATATGTATAGTTCAATGTCCCGCTGTTAAAGCTGTCATTTCATTTTCATGACTTTCAGTTGTTCATGTAACACTGGCTGCCATACAACCGATAACAACCCAATACTTTATACTACATTATTGTTTGCTTTTGTAAATAAGAAGCGATAACCAGTGATTGATGCTCTGGAAGGCTATTTAATTCAATACATCACAACCCTGATCAGGTTACATATTAATGTACTTTATTAATAAATTAAAAAAGGATTTGATATAGTCAAAATATTTGCTCATTCCTTTTTATTAGATCAGCCAACACACATTGCATACAGGTGTATAATTGTAGTTAAACACATACAATATATTATCAATATATGTATTTTTACATTGTTTTACAACTTTTTATTAACAATTCAAAAAACAAATGACATCACCTTTCTTTGTAATTCGATTCTTCAAACATTGTACTATATTTTGCTTTATGTAAAGGCATCTGCAAAGTTCTAAAAATGTAAATGTAATTGATACAGTATATGCAAAAAGCTCAGGCCCATGTCCTCATACTTTCGACCCTTTAGTACATGAGCCACAAACTGCCACCTTTTTCTTTTGTGAGTATATAAGGACTCATTGACAGTATAAATGGATAGTGAATGTCATGTCAAAGATGTGGAGTATCGTCAGACACAGCATCCACGCTTCACTGATGTCTCCTAACAACTCATCTGGGTCCTGCCTGTCAAAATCCTAAACGACACCTCAACACCCTCCATTCTCTCATTTTTCGCCGGATGGCAAATAAATAATGGCTTTATACTGACCTGCACCAGCTACTTTCACCTGCCCCCGTGTGCCACTGTGAAATGACAATGATTAACTCGTCCAAATCTGCCTGGCAGAACACACACTGCACCCCATGTCCCATCATATTATTCCTGTGCATATGTTTAAAAAACTGAATATATAGACTAAAAACCTATTTTGTAAGGTGGCACCACAGTCTAAGTTCAAGCCTCTGAGTTCTAGAGGTCCCACTGGCCTGGCCAGGTGCTCAACAGACACAAAAAACAGACCTGATCAAGGTGCTGGCATTAGTATTAGACAAACATATAGGTCATAGTATCACTCTTCATAAATTATCTCTTAGAATCTACCAATAGCTCAAACATACACTATTTTGCCAAAAGTATTTGCTTGTCTGCCTTCAGGGTTTAATATGGTGTTAGCCCACCCTTTGCAGTGATAACTCTTCTGGAAAGACTTTTCAAAAGGTTTAGGTGTCATGAGGTGAGATAGAGGACACAAAGATGCGTATTTAAGCCAGTAAAACAGTAATATTTTACTTTACAACAGACTAATATTTATATAACAGAAAATGGTTCTAAAGAAAAAACAAAACACAAAAGTCCAGATTCGGGAACTGGTAGGGACGCTGGACTCAACTCATTGTCACCTGTGGGAGAGTTTAACACAGAACCTGTCAATGGGCTTACCTGGTACGTCATGCAGGGTTAAGCCAGCGGCAATTGCAGAGCCTAGTGAAGCTTTACTGAAAAAAGCAGACACACAAGCAGCCAGATGGCTATGGATAAACACAATGCACAAAAACACTCACTTTCCCACATCTAGTTACCTCCGTCCCCCTAGGCGTACACCATTGAATCTTATAAACAGACCCAGCAGTTACCCTCTCACCCTACGGAGACAAATGGGAGGAGGGTGATATTGTCAGTGTTTTTAGGTGAGCGTGAACGTGAACAAAAGAGTGCAACAATCCGACCTTAAATCAGCGCCCATTCATATAGGGTGAGAACAGGTGCGGGCTGTCAGCACTGATTGTGCGATCTTACTTAATTGTACAAAAAGGAAGCATTCTGTAACACTGATAATGCTGGGAATTGGCATTTGCTTCCCTAGCTGTCGTTGGGCTTCTTACATTAGGAGTGTGTTATAGGAATTTTTGACCATTCTTCCAGAAGAGCATTTGTGAGGTTACACTTTAATGCTAGATGAAAAGGTGTGGCTTGCAGTCACCACTATAATTCATCATATAAGGATTCCTATTTCACAAGTTGCCACTGTTGGGCCCCTGAGCAAGACCCTTAACTCTCAATTTCTCAAAAAAGGATAAACGCGTCAGCTAAATGCTGAAACTGTAAATGTAGATTATTAGTTTAATTCAACCCCATCTTGGCTCGGTATGTAACACTATCGCAAGACTGCTGGAAGGTCTCAGATGGAGCAGTCTGGATCTTATCCGTCTTCATATGTGTCCAATAACATGCAGCCAGATTAACTAGTGCAAATGAAAGTGCCCTGGGATGAACTGGTGACTTGTCCAGGGTGGTTCCTACCTAGATTAGACCAATTATAACCCTAAATATGATAAAGCAGTGGAAAAATCTGCAATGTATGAATGAATTAATCATATCATCATTTAGAAGACTCGGTGTAATGCCCCATTCCAGAGGTTGAAAACAATGATTTACGGTGTTGTTGTTTTTTTTGGCTTTTTTAAGGTCACTGACACTTTACCTGATGTGTAAGTGGCAACCATATAATAACCGTACACAATACTCTCACATGACACAACCTAAAGCGTTCGTCTCAGAATTTTCTGCTAGGTTGGTTTCTTTTGCTCTGCTTTCTTCCATTTTCCTCCGCCGTTTACTTTAAGCGCTTGAGCATGAAGAGCACCTCTGATTTGCGTACATGTCTTTGCACCACTTAAACTCACCTGTCAAGGAAAAGTCTGTGAATCAAAGTGGCCACAGGCTGTCAGAATGAGTGTACGCCTGCAAGTAGAGGGATGGGAAGTGTGTTTGGTTGAGCGTATGGTTAGGGTGGTTTGACGGAAAAGGTCTGCTCCCAAAAGCCATTAAAGTTTGATTCTTCCACTCCCACACACTTTGAATAATTTAACCTGTCGTTTCTTGCTCACTTGATTTGGAGTTCCTGGCATCAAGCCCTCCTACCTTTCACAGTTCCTGAGCACCCAGTTTCTACCTCACGTATTCTTGCTTACAGCTCAAGTCGAAGGTTTACATTTATTAGACACGCCATGGCAGTTTTTCAGAACTATATTTCTAAAAAAGCAAAATACAACAACATTTGATGGCATTCTTATTCCTTCATAACAATATAGCAATATTACAGAGTTGGCTCCAGCTTTGTTGCCTCAACAGCCCCCGTTCATCTGCAAGGGCTTTCCACTTTTACAAAACTAATTTTGTCATCCAGATGACGCAGGTACTTACACCCTGCGCAAGGTGTATTGCAATGTTCATTGCCATCTTACACTTACAGTCTATTTTCACACCTTGTGTCTGTGCTGTTAAAATGGCAACAGTGTTTACGCTAATGTGGTAGTCTCGAAATGAGGTGTGTTTAGGTGAATTATTGGCATATTGGTATCTTGGCAATGGAAAACACAGGTGCCCCACTGACTGAAAACAATCTAGACATACGTCAACAGTCAGACGTTCAGTCCTATCTTGGCAGAGACTAGCGCATACACCCTCACTTGTTACGCTCACTCCCACACGCAACAGTACAAACAAGCCCATAGTGCATGCCAGTTACAACAACAATAAACAGAATACAAAATAAATTTATAAGTTAAAGTTCAAGTAATTGCACCGCTTACGTAAAAATACATCCCCTTACAAAAAGCTTACTTTTCCCATCGTTAAGATAGCAAAGACACACTTCTACGCCCCAAAATCAAGCTTTGCCAAAGATTCGTCACTTCTACCAGTCGGCTGGAGTATTGATAGTGCCTGCAGCAGAAAAAATTGGCCATTAGGTCTGCCAGATGAGAAAAGAACGAACTGAAAAGTGGCAGGGGTGTTTGACACTGTGCAAGGTCCCTGTACAAAAGTGGCTTCACACACAAACTCACCAAAGTATGGGTGAAAAAGAAGGGGTCAGTGGACTGCACGTGTCAGAGGTAGTGTGTGTCAGACAAATAAAACCTCATCGGATGCAAGCAGACTCTCCAGCGATTTTGTTTCTAAAACAAATTTGAGCACATAAACTTTTTCAAATTTAAAATGGTTACTAGAGCATTGAAATCAGGCACTGATCAGGAGACTAGAGTTCCTCCACACCAGAAACATCAGGCCATGTCCATATAGGCCTTACTTTGTGCACAATGAAAATATTACCCTAAAACAGCTAAATAATTGTCTGTAACTCATTTTATTCAGCTTTTAGCAGTGGGTGTAGATGTAACACATGAAGTCAATAATATGATTGGGTTTCCACAGAATCTCAGCATTTCCATGCATATCTTTAATTTATTAATTTATTTTTTACTCCAGACTATATTTTCCTATACTGAACGGAGTTTTACCATTTGCTTATGTTGTTTTGGTTGCTAAATGGTACAAAAGATGTGCTAGAAAAGAAAATAAGATAGACGAGAATGGAATTGACATGGAAAATAGAAACTGTGAATGAAGCTGTCACAGTGGGACAGAGAAAATGAACCCATGCAACAACAAAGGCAGTTTGCACTTTCTTCAACTCTCAGTCTTCCCAGCTCTCCCATTATCTACCGTTTTCTTTTTCTCTCTGTGACTTAGCTCTTAAGCTCCTAGCATGTCTACTATTTGAGGAACAGTAACTTAAAGCTGTGTCTGAACCATAACATTAGCTGTTGTAAAACCCAAAACTAAAAAACGAACATTCCGATTACAGATTTTCTTACAGGTTTGTGAGCAGATTTTTTTATTTTTATTTTATATTTGTGCATTTTTTTCTATTTCATTTATGCACCTTTTCCCATTATCTCTTAATTTTGTGTAGACGGTTTGTCATCTAATACTGGGGCATCCCTGATTGTAGCCTCCTCTAATCCTTAAAAAGACATTAACATAACCTGCCCATGTGGACTTTCCAAGGAAATATATAAAATATCATAGAATCAAGGCAGAGCCTGGGTAAGCTGTTTACACAGCATCACTTCTCAGCTACCATATATTCCTAACGTAGCGCAATTGTTAATGCTTGTATGCAAATGTGATGACATTTTGATTGCTCCAAATCTGCTGCTATCAATAGGCATATCCACATATACACACATGCTCCACACTAGACCCTCTATCTCCTTACATCCCCCCACTAACTCTCTTTGATGAATAATGTAGAGAAGCACCCTGTTGCTATTTCTTTGCTATCTTTTCCTGTAGAGGATGGAAAGAACAGAAAACAGGAAACATGGTTAGAAATGTTTCTAAGGGATTCACCATAAACAGGCTGCAGAACCTCAATCCATTTCTGAGAAAACATCAGAATTTGCTCCATTGAGCATGAGCAAAAAAGAAAGTACTGCCATGTAATAATATGTCTGTACAATAACAAAGACGTTTAATTAGATTGACCTCACTTTCATGTTTTGGACTGTGGGAGGAGACCGGAGCACCCAGAGTAAACCCACACAGACAGAGCATGCACAGAAAGGACCCAGACCACCTGTGCTTTTTCAGATGACCTGGACTCCATAATCTCCTGACCTCATCCCAACTTAGAGGTTTTGGGATGAGCTGGACCAAATGGTGAATGCAAAGCAGCGGCAGAAGACAAAAGTGCTCATCACCTCTGAGAACTCTTTCAAGAAAGTTGGAAAACCATTCCAGGTGGCTACCTCATAAAATCGATTTAGAGATGCCAATGGCAAAGCCAAGGGAAATGTGCAAAACTGTCATCGAAGCAAAATGTGGCTGCTTTTCTATAGTGGCTAACCTTTCTAGAATCTAAAATATAAAACATATTAGGTTTTTAACAGGTTTTGTATACTACATAATCCCACATGTGTCCCTTCATAGTTTGGATGTCTACAGTATCTATTTGCAATGTAGAATATAAAAAAGCCAAGAAGAACCATTGAATGAGAAGGTGTGTCCAAACTCTCAACTGGTAGTGTATGAGTGTGTGTTTGTGCTTGGCTAAATGTGTGTGCTTGTAAATGTTTGTATAAGTATGTGACTGCTTGTGTGTATGTAGGTATGTATGTATGTATGTATGCATGTATGTATGTATGTATGTATGTATGAATGTATGTATGTGAGTATGTTTTTATCTATATATGTATGTGTATTCGCATGTGTGTGTGTTCATGTGTGCATGTTGAAATATGCTGTATGTGTGTGTGTGTACTGTATGTGGTTGTGTATGTGTTTCTGAGCTATGGGATTGTCACACACTTCGCTTTACACTTAAATAAAGAGATCAAGCCTTTCATCCTCACATTGTCTCAAATGTTTTGGGTCTTAAGTGTGTGAATGTGTGTGTGTGTGGGTGTAAAAGTGCCACTGTCATTGGCTTTGACCCTGGACCTCTTCCCCAGAGACTATGAAAACAGGATAGATTTGAGAGTAAAGAAACCAGGATGAATGAGTGAATGACAGTAGCACAGTGTGTGTCCTTGCATTATTTTTCAGCAGTCTGTCGCGTTTGTTTCCCGATTTGTGTCTCACTGTGTTTGTGTCTTCAGTCACCTTTAAACACACACACACACACACACACACACACACACACACACTGGCTGCCCTTGTCCCTTGTGAGTAAGGTTGATAACATGAGATCATTTGGTGCGGCTGAGTGCCTCACACAATCATTCAGTCATTCACCATCTCTGTCCTGCCACCATAAAAATGGGTCTTATTTTCACGAGCAGAAAGGAACAGCATTAAAAAAACGTCGGGCCTGCATTTCTAAGGCTGGTTTGGTAGAAGACGGATGTTTTCGCAAAAAATATGTGTCCAGTGGTGTAACTACTGGGGGTGCAGCTGTGACTTGAACTCACTCACCATGTTAGTCATTAGTATCTTGCAATGATTTCATTAAGTAAAATATTAAAAACACAGTGAGGAAAGGATTGTAAGAATTAGGGGGTATCTTTTTTTTTTTTTTCTTAAATTGCTGTTTTGCTGGCAGACAGCAAAAGAGGTATCATCCAAGCATCATTTTCAATCAAGGTTGCAAAATTGACATTACTCCATTATTATTATTATTATTCCCTTACTATTGTTGAAAAGATAAAATAAATAAACACAGTAAAAGAAAACATCACACAATTAGGCATAATATTATAATCAATGAATTAATCAAGAATAATTTTTTTAGTTGATGTCATCCCCAATAAACCCCTTTGTGATGAACCGCACTGTAAACCGAAAGCCAAACAGCATCAGAGTTTGGACTGGGTTCAAAAAACATCCAGCAATCTTATGGTCAGATGTCCGTATGATGTTGGACTGAAGGGCATTCTGTATCAGCTTGTTTATTAATATGTTGAATTATTGAGCAGCTCATTTGAGAGCTGGCGAATAGAGATACCTCAGTGTTAGATGAATGAGATTAGAGTTAACAAAAACACACATTCAGAACTGCACCGTACAGCCGAAGTTTGTGGATACCTGATCATGAGCTCGTTTGACATCCTATTCCAAAACTGTGTGTATGCAAATACAAATGTATAGAACAACAAAATTATTTCCTCATATATCCCAGTTTGTTTGGAATTTGATGTCAGAGTGCAGGGTAAGCTTTTGTATGGTGCCCCTGGAGCAAGAGGGTTACCTTGCTCAGGGAGTCCAACAGTGGCGGCATTTTGAGCTTTGATCTCTCAACAAATGTCCCACATTATGGAAGCACATTATGGCCCCAAAGTATTTCCAATGTCACAGCATCCACTCTTCTGAGAAGTCTCTGACACATGTGCTGTTGCCCACTGCATCTTTTCAAATGCATCTATTCAGTTTAAATAGGCTCAGTTTCACACACTGGTCTTACGTACTGATCCCTTCTCTATGCAGATGCCAGCAAAGTGCATCAATCAGTAATGACCAACGGCCTACTATATTTCTGTGTGTGCTTAATTTCATGGACCGCATTTCAGATTTCACATATTTGTGCCACAATTGACAGCAATCATTAAATTCAGTTCAGTTCATTTTCTAAAAACACTTATACTAATTAGGGTCAGGTAGGGGTGCCGGAGCCCTACCCCAGCTCTTCAATGGGCGCAAGGCACATTGTAACACCCTGAATGGGGGTGTCAGTCTATTACAGATACCTAAAGGACAATTCAGTGTCTCCAATCACCTGGTGGCATGTCTTTGGACTTTGGGAGGAAACTGGAGTTACTGGAGGGAACCCACAAGGACATGTTGAGAACATGCAAACTCCACACAGAAAGGACCCAGATCGCCCCATCCGAGGATCAAACCAAGGCCCTTCTCACTGTGAGGTGACAGTGCTACCCACTAAGCCACTGTGCCACCCCAATCAATAAATTCCACTCATAAATTAAATGACAGAATCAATAGTCACATCGTCCGGTTATCCCTCCCTAGCAGAATTATGTCTTCATCAGACCCTGTCATCACCCAAGTAATGTTTTTAGCTGGATTAGACTCCAACATCTTGCACATTTTTACTAAATGACTGCTAACCGAATTGCTGTAAAACTGTTAGTACCACACCATAGTGCAACTTAACCAGTAAACTTGAGACACTTGAATGCTACATGACTGAAAAACATCAAATCTTTAAAAATAAAAATATTATAATACATTTCATTTTACACTGAAAACGGTTTGGAAATGTGGGATTTTCTGAAATCTGTGAATTAGGTAGGGCCTCATCTGACACTTTCCCTATGAGCGAGTCAATCATCGTCCTTGTTGGCACCAAGGTAGCAGAGCTGAGATTCTCATAAGTTTGAGGTGTCTGTCTTGTGTGCTAGTGTCTTTCACAACTGTGGCAACCAAAAATAAAGACCATTTTTAAGACAAATCCTCACAAATGTGTTCTGAATAATCCCAAAAGATGGCTGCATAGTGGCTTAGTGGGTAGCACTGTCAGTAACAGGACTTATTTTCACAGTAAGAAGTCCTTGGTTCGATCCCCAGGTGGGGCGGTCCAGGTCCTTTCTGTGTGGAGTTTGCATGGGTTTATTCCAGGTGCTCCGGTTTTCTCCCACAGTCCAAAACCATGTATCTGTTTCCTGTCTTGAATGTAACCAAAGTGTAAAACATGACATTAAAATCCCAGTAAACAAACAAACAAACAACAATCCCAAAGGCAATCTAATTACCCCACAACAAATTGGGAAACCCTTTGCTAGTCTTTATGGACCTTGTTTTGTGCAGTTATAAACTTCTTGAAGCGTTCGGCGTTTGCGAGAGACATACTTAGGTAGCAAGCAGGCATTACGAAATCACTCCTACGTAACGAGGGAAACGAGGTACACCACCATCAGTAAGTCCGTTGTAGACGACATTGATGCGAGTACCGACAGGAAACGAACCTTTGCTTCTTAAGGCATCTGTCATACCACTCACGTTGAATTCGATGCCGTCTTCAGTCTTGCAAGTGAGCGAACCAATCATACCCACATACTTTCCAAGACCACCTACCGTACCGACTACCGTAGCTGGCATGATGTCTTCCGGCTTCATCTTGAGTAAGTCGTAGGTACGTCCAACACTCCAATACGACTTTGGATCTCGAAGCATGATGCCTTCGGCACCTTTACTAACTAGGTCATCGTAGGTAGGTGTGTATTCATGAGTAGTAATCACTTCGATATTCAAGAGCGGCACGTTGTCTTGATACATACGTGGCTTACTCCACTCATCCTTCGGGAGTCCGTCCCATATGAGAGACGTGTTTGGAATGTCAAACCAGAGATACTGGATGGCTTTCCACTCATGATCCAACGGGACGACTTTACGAGTCGCACTCATGCACTTCTGGAAGTTACCTCGACCAGCCCACAGCTCTCCGTCGCATGGATGCTCAGGCAGCATATTCAAGAACCATGCTGGAGCATTGATTGGGTTGCGTAGACGACTCCATAATCCAGTGGCGATATTGCCCTTCTTGGCGAACGGAATGTGCTTGCAATCCATCCCACGAGTACTAGGCAACCATAGTGCCCGCATACCATCGTACTTCTCTGAGAGACAATACGTACCAGATTGGTTAGTGTACGTCTTGGCCAGCATTACAAAGTCTGCCATTAGAGCCAACTCCTGAGTACGTTGTTGTTGTACTCTTGAAGAAAGTCATGGACTTCTTTAAGAGTGTTGAATACCGTAGGCGTAAGGGACTGAATCTTGAAGGTATTATCAACAAACTTTACCTCTGGTTTGATCGTCGCCAATACCCTCAGATTGTCAGCATCAATATTATTGAACAAGCCGAAGATGTTGTCGTAGAAATTCAAGAGTTTGACTAGTTGCTGCTCGTCACCCTCTCCACGCTCTACTTCGGCTACGTTTACTTGTGAGTACTTACTTGCTTTGGCAATTGACCAATCAAGCTGTTTTCGTCTTCCGACGAGATATTCAGCGAGCATTCAATTTCCTTCCTCAAGTGATAGGCTTGAGCTTTAAGAGGCTCAATAGTCTTAAGTCGATCTCGATGTGGTCGGAACATATCCCAACCCATGATTACTTGTTGAACATCTTCAACCGTAACCACAATGTCATAGGAAGCATTAATTACATTTACCTTATCACGTGAAGGCATGTCCTTGACTTCTTCGTTCGTGAGTCCGAAGTTCAAGAATAACACTCCGATGCCACAGCATCCTTCTGCTGTAATGTAGCGACCAGTAACAGGCTTGACTCCTGTACTCTTGAATCGCTCTCGAATCAGGTCGATGATAGCTGACATTCAATTTCCTTTCGTAAGTTGTAGTACACAGCTTGTTCAGGACTGGCTGGAGGCGAGTAACTATCCCAACCAGCAATCACATCTTGGACTTCTTGATAAGACAACTCTATGCCGTGGAGTTCCTTAATCATAACTCCAATGAGGCCGGGTGCAGTTGCGTTTAGCTGATGACTTGACCTTCCATGACCTTTAAGTAGTACTCCAAGAGCACAGCATCCTTCGTTGTTGAAGAACGTCCCTTGTACTGGTCGTTCACCAGTACTCTTAAATTTCTCTCGAATTAGGTCAATAAGCATGTCTTTCTCCACATGAGATATAGGATTGCACAAGCTAACGAATCATTGTAGGCATCGTGGAGAGTGTACTCTTGCATCAAGAACTTCTTCAAAAGTTCTTCAAGAGTGTAAAGCTTCTCTGGTTCGGCAAAGAGATTACCAATGTCCCATACTCGATGCTGCACCTTGTTAGGGAACCAGCTCTTAAGCCAATGATAGTCGAACATAGCTACATTCTTGCCACCCAACACGATCTTGGGATACTTCTTGAAGTAGTCTTGAAAGACATTCATCGCTTGTTCTAAGCTCAAGAAGCTCTCATCTGGCCTGACTACATTGAACTTCTCGATGAACTCAGGGTCAAGAGAGTCATAACCCCCAAAATTGTACTCGTAGGTTCAAAGACCTTACAATTCGATCTTCTTGAGTAGTGACTACAGAGATTTGGCGAATCTGGTCAGTGTGAGGATTCAAGCCAGTTGTCTCAATGTCTATCCAATGAATCATTTTTGAATTACTCCATTCCTTACTCTTAAATAAGTGACGTTTATAGACACGTAGCCGGGAATGTTTTCCCAAGTGGTTGATTGGCTGTATATCCCTTGTAGGAGAGTAAAGAACTCGGCTGCTGTGTCAACTTGGTAGTTATGATCTGTCACGCCGGTCTGTCTCAAATATACTCCGATTGTAATTTTCTCTTCAATATGGATGTCGAGCATCAACGCGTCATTTTCCATATAGAGAATGTTTACTCCTGAGTAACAAGGCACATTGACCAAGGTTTTTGTCTTGTTGTTCCATCCATATGTACGCCAATTGAGATGCCAAATGATTTGTCTCACTTTGGCTTTCAACTCTTCACTGGTCATATTGGAAGCTCTTGAGGGAAAGCGATTTCTGCCAGTTTTGCTGCTTCTTTTGCAAGTGGAGTATCAGTACGGCCACCATCCCAACCTCGAACAACTTGCCTGAACGACTCTCCAAGATTTGTTTCAGACCATCGACAGCGTTCCAAGAATGGAATTTGCTTACCTTCACTCATACATGCCATGAGTCCAGCAAGGCAGCACTCTTCTTCACGACCTTGAGTACCTCGCACTGGCTTCATACCTAACTTCTTGAATGCTTCCATCATCTCTTCTGGTGTCGGTAACTTAATCAAGTTACGATCCTCTTGAGGGTGGACAGGCGAACTTTGGAACCGGTAGTCAGCAGAGCATCTTTGCCTTTAATCATGAGAACACCAACTAGCGTACCTCGATAGATTGCAAGACTGCCAGCAGTTGGAGTGAACATCGTAGTCATGAGCTTGAAAACTTTTGAGTTGTACTGAAAATCAAGATGTACTCCCAATTCGTAACTACAGTGGGCGGATTTTCTGCCGTCATCCATTAGAAGAATCTCACAAATGCGACCATTGTATATGAAACGGTCACATTCTTCCATATCTCGAACTCGTGTCAACATTCGATACTCTTAAGTTTGGTTTGAAGTTCAGGACCGAAGCAGGCAAGGTTATCTTCTTCGATGATGTCTCGAAGTGTGTATACTTGAATAGGATCAAGAAAGTACGTGATGTCTACATTCTCCTGCCATTCCGCGTCGTCAGGCTCTTGGGTACAATGCAAGAGGAGTCTGTCAAGATCGTGGCCATGAGCGTAACGACCGCCGATCCAGTCTATGGCATTACGTTCTTGAAGAGTTAGTGTGAGCTTAGTCACAATTGAATCCTCTTGAGGTTGAGAATATCAACATAACTACCATCACTTAAGGTTGCTTCTGTGTACTCTGGATCAGACTTGTTAATCATGAGTACACTGTAAAGATTCCCAAGAAAGTAGACTGTACAGCCGACTTCAATCGGAAGATCAGTCATAACAATCTTGAAGAAAACTCTTTCATGCGATAAAGTAAGTACACCTTCTTCTA
>JAYDZG010000039.1:10257525-10268597 GCA_034509265.1 Microcambeva bendego
TAACCAGTGGTGGGATTTCCCAACATTATGAGGAGCACAGGAGGAAGCAGGAGCGCCACTTGGACAATACATCACACTGGCACATAATGTGTGACAAGGAGGGAAGGTGCAGGGTTCCTGGGTGCACAGGAACACTCATAGGGATGTGCAAAAAATGTAATGTACATCTCTGTGTAAACATTAGTTCTTCTGTACTGTCAAACAGTGAAATCTCATTACGCAAAGTACATGAGATGACAAGACTACATAATACAAACATATGACTGTATCAAATCTGATATGTAAATATGTTTCAGTTGATTTTCCTTGTGTTTACTTAATGATTTTTTATTGTTTTTAAAGTTGTGGTTTTGTTCTGCTCTATGAGCACTGTTCTATGACGTGAATTCATCATTTTCTCTACAAATTTGTACCATTGTCGCACAACGTCGTCCTCAGGCAACAACAACAAAAAAATTGAATGGGTGGGAAGGGATGAGATGATTCACATAAGATATCTGAAATTCCAGCAGAAATTGAAAACATACAGATACTCAGTCAAATATAACTCGGTGTAGTAACAGTATGTTCCTCTGAGCAACAGGTAGGCTAAGCTACTGACACTAATTTGAAGAGTACAACTAAGATTTGGATTTCAATTCATGTAGTACTGTAGCCTTGGCAGTGGAAGGGTCAGAGCAAATTTCATTCAGTAAGAGGTCTCTTACCCCTTTTCCACCTAAGCGGTTCAGAACCTGTTCGGGTTCTTGCATGTTTCTACCAAACCAGAACAGGTTCCAGACGCAGAACTAGTGTTCTAATCTGGAACACAGAATACTTGATTTTTCAGCACAAACTATGTGTCAGAGCTGTAGATGTTTTACTGCATAAGAGAAGCTACTAAAGCACTCTTACACTTTTTACTATGGAGTTTGCGCTTTTATCTTTTAAAGTTTGCTGCTGAGTGATGAACTGTGTGTTATGAGGTGGTAAAAGTGACCCAGACAGAATGAACAGTGCTTAACATGAAACATAACATTTTACATTTACATTACATTAACAACAGAAAGTGTTTATTAAGTGATTATTGTACTAAAGCACTGAGTGATGAATTTCAGCACTACAGAATGATTTTACACAAAAATTACAGACTATAATATCAAGATTCTATCTCACAATTGTATGTAACGCTTTTATTTCACATTAAGCTTTTTCTCCCTTTCGATAGGCAGATTTAGAACCGTAAGCTGCATAAACACAAATACACAAAGTAAATCCAAATAAACACACATACATGGATGTTCGTGTCCTGTAACTTCCGTGTTTCACTGAGTGCTGAACAAAGCGATTATTCATGCTGAGCGTTGCGATAAAGTTGCGAAAATGTCTCTCACTCGTGAATGGAGACGAATACGTTTACGTCTTCTTATCACTAATAGGTGTGCGATGCTTTTTGAGTTAAATCCAACATCTGTAACTACAGCACAAATGCTCGCACATCAATTACACACTCCGCCATCATATCACTTCTCAGTGTAACACCCACTTCTGATGGTGCCGCTTGGTTCTAAACAAACGGTGGATACACACGTTGGTTGACCTCCCTCCTAAGCCTCACACCATCTGCATGCTCAATTTGTGTGCTCTACGGCACGCCAAACATAACACATTTTTAGACAAAATGCGTGGGCCATGTAAAATCCAACCTTGGGCCGTGATTGGATATGCCTGCTTTATGGGAATCAGGGAGGAAAATGAACATCGCTAATGAGCAACATTCTGACATATGCATGTTCGACCCATGTCTCTAGCTAAGCTGGCTAATTTCAAGTTTACTTTGCCAAGGTTTAGCTGACTACTGAATTTTGGAGTCCTGTGTTCTTTGATGCGGTGATAATTGGTACATGTAAGCTAAATTGGGAGCCACTGTTGAGGTGTGAAGGCACCCATATCTGCCATCTGTTTCTAGTACATTTTTATTATTGTCTATTGTCTTTTGGTCAGTACTATACATCTTTAAGAGTATAGCTGGGATAGTGTAATAGCTGGGAAACGTACCATTTATTTACTTGGGGAATAAAAGTTGGTTAATTAATTAATTGTTTCATTGGCATTGCTTTATTCTTTTTAGGGTTGCAGTGGGTACATAACAATAGGCAAAAGGTAGGAAACATCACAGACAGGTCTCGATTCCATCATAGGGCAGGGACTAATTAGCTAACACATGGTTTGTGCATTTTTAGTGGCTGATGAAAAGCAACAAGTTTGATAGCAATGGAATATCTATTCAACTGTAATATGGGCCAAATCTCATTGGCCAGATGACTTGAATACCCATGACAGATTAGATAAAGACCAGCTCAAGAGCTACTGATGTTCAAACATAGATCATTTACACCCTGTTAATAGGAGTAAATTACATATTACAACACAAGGCATCAAATCACACACTTACATGTCAGTCAAAGTGCCAATGCTAATTCTTGTCCAATGTCGAAAACACCTAAATGGACACACATGCATTAGATGTGGACATCAAAGGAATGAATGCAAGCCCAAAAATCCAACGTATACTATTTTTTTAAGATTCTGCAAGATGTGGACACCCAAGAACTAGTCGCAGAGCCAAAATCGGAGCAAAAATTGTGTATTGTGAGCTTGGTATAAGCCATAAAACATGACCAGTGCTAAAAAGGAAAAGTTGTTTTATTTCACCTATTTAAACTAAGCTAAAGGCAGTTAGGTCGACCTAATTACATAATAATAATAATAATAATAATAATAATAATAATAATAATAATAATAATAACAACAACAAAAATATAAAGTGGGCCTTCAGAAAAAATAATTGGAAACCCCTGGTATAATGTCACAGTGCTTTAATTTGCTTTGGATAAAATAATCTGCTAGATATAAAAGAGCAGAAGGTTCTGGTGCGAGTCTTTGTGTCTTTCTCATATTAATACTCACATATTTTGGAATTGTATCTGGGGGCATGTAAATCAGAAGTGTCTTTGTCTTTTTCTTTGGTATTGAGTCATATCATTGGCAACTCGTGCCTGCCTAAAATAGTATGGTTCCAAGTATTAAATATTACTAATAATGAATGAATCATAATAAAATGAATATACAGCATGATGCACAAATGTTGAACTCCATGTTCAAAACAACAGTGAGTTACAAATCAAACGGGAACCACATGAGGGACCATTGAAACAGGTAGTGGCATAAACCACAAAAAGCTTCCACAACAAATGTGGACAAAACACTAAAGAGATGCATGTTGTTACTACAACACAGAAATGTGTTTAAAGAAAGAATTATACTTTTTGTCTAGCATTGCCTCTGAGCATGGCAAAGAGGCCTATTAAACACCACAGGGAAGTCGTAGCCAAGTGGCTAATGTACTAGACTAGACACTGGTTAATTCCTCACTGTAGGCCCTTGACTCTCGATTGGTTATGCAGTATACCGTCACATATCATACCAGCAGTCAAAATTGTACCATTGAGCCTTTCTGTGTCAGGACCTGAAGCTTCACTTTTTTTTGAATCACGAGTTCCACCTTAAATAAAAACTTCTATAAGAGCCATGCAAGCTGGCAGATACAGATAGCCGTTACTCATCTCTCTCTATCTCTTTACATGCAGGGAGTGAATAGCATGTACGAGGTGATCCTAATGGGAAATAACTCGAATCACTTCACGATATCGCCCACGTCGGTGCAGGGTCGAGCTGATATCAGAGTGAGGGTGGCTGTGCCTCTGGATTTCGAGACGATCAGGAGCTACAGCTTTTCAGTGAGTAGACACACATGCCATGCTGGTGCAATAATGATAATTGTTCTAAAATAAGTGCATTTTTTACTGTCTCCTTTTTGCATGCACATTTACATTTAGTTACATAAATCACAACCACAACTTTAAGTAAGATTTTACACTAGTTCAAATTTGATTAAATCTAAATCTGAAAGTCTTGATGGCAGGTTGGCTTGGTGAATAGCACTGTCGGTTCACAGTAAAAGGGACTTAGGTTTGATTCCCAGATCTCTGGGTCTTTTCTGTGTGGAATTTGCATGTTCTCCCAATGTCTGGCTGTTTTTCCCCCACAGGCAGAGTGAGTGGAACTGCTGTACATGTTTAAAGACTTACAAGTGAGGCCAATTGGAGTAACCAGTTATTAATAAAAATAAAAAAATAAATAAAGTAAAAACAGTAAGGCAGCACAGTTGTTAAGTGGATATGGATTTACTCATGCTAGAATGGGCTTTGATTCATTGTATACCTGTTAGCAATCTAAAAACAACTACATTTCATTTTTGAAGTGGTGTCCACATACTGTTTGCCAACAAAGTGTTGACATTAAGGACAAGTGATTCTTCATTGTAATTACTTCAATGATACACGTTTTTTTCCCACACAGCTGTACGCCAATGAGTCAGTAGCTGACCATGTGGGCTTCGCTCGGGTCTTCATCAACCTGTTCAATGACAACGATAATAGACCCATATTCAGCCAGTCGCTCTATAACATCAGCCTACCAGAGAACACGTCTACTGGAACGTCACTCCTGAGGATTCAGGTTTGTGTGGACACCAGACACGTACAATGTTATGAAAAATCATTCAACCCTTTTTTATTTGATTTTACTCAAATGCAGCATAAGACTCACAAAGTATTCATTTAATTTATGAATTATTACTGTTATCCAGTAATTGGTCCTGAGTAAACATATTATGTAATGTAATTATGTTTTAAAATGTAATAATTACTGGTCGGGTGGCTCAGCTATAAAGCACACATTGAAAACCGTCAAAGTGCAAATGGGTAAAATGCATACGGCCCTATGCATGTGTTGGTGGAGGAGTGGGTTAGCTTGAGACACACTAAAATCGGGGGAAAAGGGAAAGAAGATTGATCCCTGTATAAACACCTGTGGGTGAATTACCAGAATGTCCATGAATATATTGGACACAATTTGGGATAAACTAAAATGGTTGCAATCCAGACCTCCTCTTCTTTCAAGATTGGTGTCTGACATTTATATTTTCAGCATTTAGCAGATGCCCTTATACAAAACGACATATAGTACATTATACAGTCTGAGCAATTAGGGCTAAGGGCCTTGCTTAAGGGCCCGACAGCAGCAACCTGGCAGTACTGGTTTGAACTGACCTTCAGATTATTAGTCTAGCCTTTTAAAAGCACAAATCTCCAAAAGCACAGTTCATAATATTGTGGGAAGCACTTTAAGAACAGTGAAATGGGGTTTTCAAAGATGTTCACGTTTTGGCCATAAAAAGGCACAGTCATTGTTGTGTATTGAGCGAATCATGAATGTTATAAACTATATCGTTTACACTTTGTTGTTCTGCTAGATTTGTTTCATTAATCCATATATTGTGTTCAGGAAAATAAAGGTCACTTTTTAATAAGCGCCAGGCTCCGGTTGAGCCATAAATAATGAAAAATGGCGTTGGGAACAGTGCAGGAGTTCATAACTCAGATTTATTATTCTGTCATTAATTCACTCAGACCTTTCTCAGTGTGGTAAGTGTAGGATGTATGAATAGAAATAGATTTTCAACGGAGAATAACCAATTTTAAACCCATTTTTGGTATTATTCATTATATTTTCCAGTACATGTGTTTACAAAAATAAGATGATTATTCGCAAATTCTACCTGGTGTCATAATAAAATATGTTTAATTTTCTGTAGCAAATAACTAACAAGGTAAAGGTGAAAGACCCTTCTTAAGTTCTCAGGGACAAAATAAATACGCAACACTTACATTAAAAAGTTACAAATTTGGAACCAACACCTTAAGCAGCCATATAATCCAAAGGTCAAAGTTCATATAACAATATAAACTGATAACTCATAACATTACCACTGACAAATAAAAAATGCTTTTTATCATGGACCCTGCTATTGGGTGAAATATATTAAGCAGCAAATGAACATTTGATCATCAAAATTGCTGTTAGAAGTAGAAACAATGTGCAAGCATTAAGCTTGCAGTGAGCTTTACAAGGGCCATATTGGGTCAGAGCATCTACAAAACTGCCGCTATTGTGGGGTGTTACTGGTCTGCAGTGGTAAATATCGAATTAAAAGTGGTCCAAGGAAGGAACAGTGGAAAACCAGCAGCAGGGTAGGGTTGGCAAGGCTGGGGAGCGAAGGCTGGAGTCCTGATCTAACAGACGAGCTACTGGTTCTGAAAGATGTCAGAATACACTGTGCAGTACAGTTGTATAGTCTGTTCTGGCATTAAAAAATGGACCAATATGGTCTTAATTTTTTTATCTGATAGAGGTGTTCTCAAACTGATAGTGAAAAAAGAAAAAAAAGAAAAAGAGTCGCTGGGGGATTTGAAAGCAGCAGGAACAATCAACGAACTGCAGTGCAAATCTCTCAGTTGAAGCTCATCTCTAGTCCAGTAAATTGCAATTGTTAAAAAAAAATGACTGCTCGGAACAGTTTATAATATGGCTTCTCTATAAATTGTAATGGTTTTATTGCTCATAATAGATGTAACACTCACCAAATACAGGAACATAAACGTCCTGGAATGGATTTCAGTTTGCTTTCAGTGAAGGGACTATGACATTACCACACATCACATTCATTATTAACCAGCCTGGATCTGCAGCTGCTTCCTTCAACACTGGAGATTGCTTGATGTGACCTGAGAGCTTTGACATTTGGCTGCAAATCAAACCTAATTCTGCATGCTGCATATTCTTGTACGTTGTACTTCCAGAATTATGACATAGTCTGCTTACAGCCTAAATGATCTGTATGGCTGATGGAACCCGGAGAGAACCATGAACCAGGAGAAAAGAATCAATCAGCTGTTTAAAAGCCCACATTAAAACTTTTACAGATGGTACTTGGACTTAAGTGGAGAGTAATAATGAAATGAGAGAACCGGTAGTAAGGAATTAGAGAGAGAAAGAGAGACAAAGAGTAAAATGTGAATCTAGACTAAATGACCAAAAAATATGTGGCCTGGCTATTAGGTTGGTGAACATCCCAGTTAGCGGCTTTTGACTGTAAGCCAATTTAATCAAAAGATCAAAGTCTGATGTTGGATGAGAAGTCCTTCAAATTGAGTTAAGGTCATTTAAATATGAAAGAGTGGCATATATTGTATAATCAACAATTTTTTAAATCTAAATTTAACACTTTTCTTTTGACCATGGTTTCTTTCAAAGATGAATTACGAAAATAAATGTGTTTTTGTGTTGGTTGGGATCCTTGAGAAGTAAAATGAATGACCTGTAAAGTTGTGTCAAATAAATGCTTCGCTGTCAGACAGCAACTCTGGGGTTACCTGCCATGCCCCTCCTCTCAGGCACCACCACAGGCTAACACATCTCCCCCACTCTGATTGGCTCCCTCTAGTGTACTTAGGCCCAGCTGCTCTTGATAAGGAGCACAATTGCAGCACAATTTGTTCCTGACTGGTTTGAGAATCTCTGTCTGTCCTAGGTTTGTTGCCATGTTTGGCTCCGTTTATGGACTTTGGTTTTCCTCGGTCTGATATCCTAGATGCCTGTAGTTCTGTTTTAGTCTGTTTTGGTAGTCTGGGTTTTGTAGACTGTACTTCTGTTTGTCGTGAGCTCCCTCTCTGGTCGTTTCTGTGTTAGTTCTGTGTTTGCTTGCTTTTTTATTTCCGCTTCAGCATAGTTTTTGTTGGTTCTTTAGCATTGCGGCTTCGACTATTTTTGTTTATTTGATATTTTGAGAGCCGTTTGAGTGCTGAATTCACGAGGGACTATGTTAACCCTTGTTTAGGTAGGATAGGTAGGTCCTCCCAGCCTTCCATACCTGGTCGAGAATTCACATGTGGCCTGTGCCTGCTAGGGATGATGCCAAAACCCACTAGGTTCGGTAATAGGGTTCCAGTGCCCACTAATAGTTCTTGTGTTCCTCCCAGGTCATTAATCTGTTCTTGTATGGATCCTATGGCAGGATCGCTTGTTCGTTTTTGTCCCGTTCGCCCTTAAGAAATCGTCAGAGTTTCCGTCGGTCCCGGTTCCGTCCAAGAATCTGGTTCCAGTTTTACCCGTTTCGGTTTCATCCAAGTGCTGCCGGGTTCAGTTTCAACCTAGTGTCTGGTTCCTGTTTCGCCAATTTCAAGCCTGTCCAAGGACTCTGTCCAGTTTTCGCCAATCCCAGTTCTGCCTGCATCTCGTCAGCGCTGGGGGCACTACTGCATGCATTGTGTCAGTGCCAGGGGATGCTTCTACCCGCATCTCATCAGCCCTTAGAGCGCTTCTGAACTTGCACTCACCATGCCCCGTGTTATGGTCAAGCCTGTCTGCTTCAAGGATTAGACACTGGTTGCTCTGCAGGGCCCTGGGCCCTGTGTCATGTCATTTCTGCCTTTGCTTGCCTTTTTATGTCTGCTTTGCCATCCATTTTGTTGTTTTTTTTAGCATTGCGGCTTAGTATTTCGTTAAGTTTTTGTTTTGTTTCTGTAGAGCAGCTTTTGGCTCTATTTATGTTTTTGTTTAGTTTGTGTCTTTAATAAATACCTTGTTTTGTACAACATCTCTGCGTTTGTGTCCGCCGCTCTCAAGTTAAGATTTACGTCCAATTCATGATATCAACAAAATAAAATGAACAGAAAACTGCCACTAAAGGAGTGTTTAGGGGTAAGTTAACTAATATGTGAGAATGAATTAAACAAGATAATGTTTAAAAAATAATCTTACTGCTGCAAAGGGAGTTTTTGCATTTCATACCAAGCATCACATGGACTGGTCTGGCTGGTGAAATAGTATGGTTAAAAGTAGTAACTGTTTCTTTATTCCATAATGTATTTAAATTAAATTACATTTTACCAAACCCCTCCTACTACCTTCCATTGAGTGCCATCTTTTTCAAAAACAAAATATGGTCTCCCTACTATAAATAATTAAACACCTTTTTCTTGGATTGTTTTTTCATATAGCATGTGTAACAAGGGTAAAACTTGCTTATAAACCACGTGTCCAACCAAACTTTGTTAGCACTACACATTATTTAATCAATTGAATAACAAAAACGCTTTGATCATGATTGAATCAGTAGTTTTCTGTCAATCTATATGGTTTAACACAAAGCAGTTTTATGTTATCCGTTAATTAGGCCCATTTTTAGCTTTTAATCTTAGCTGGTGGTGCAGGAAGCTAATAAAGACTGCAATGGTTTTATGAATGATATAAATTCACTGCTGCTTTATTGGATTGTGATATTAAGTATGCAAGTAAGTGCCAAACGATTTAATAGGAGGCTTGATTTAAATGAGATATTTCATTAACACTTAGCTGGAATTCAGAGAGTAATTAACATACACTTAACCTAACCTTATCACCAAATGGTATACCATATGGCCAAACGAATGATACATTATGTATTCTCACTTTCCAACAGGGGGTAAGATTTGTCCATGGAAACATATATGCCCCATTTAACATTTTTGCAGTACCTGATGCAACTCTTCATGAGCATCCCTGAGCCCGAATATGATTGCCGTCGTATTTACTGCAGTGAATTGTGTTGGAGCACTGTAACAACTTTTTATTTGTCCACTTGACTGACTTTCTTCTGCTGTGGCAACTTCTCAAGCTTTTTTCTTGTGTGCTACAGTACCTTGCAAAAAAGCACCCTCCTTGGGTTTTACCAATTTTGTTACATTACAGCCTGTGTTTAATCTGAATTGTATGTGATGCAGCTGCAAAAAAAAGTCTAAGTTGGTTAAGTGAAATGAGAAATATTAAATAAATTGGGCACCACTAACCAAACAACACCAAAAAGACCAAGGAAATCTCCAAACAAGTCAGGGACAAAGTTGTAGAGAAGTACAAGTACAGGTTTGGGTTATAAAAAATATCCAAATTTCTGATGATACCCCGGATCTCACATCAAATCCATTATCATCAAATGGAAAGAACATTGTACCACAACAAACCGGCCAAGAGAGGGCCGCCCACCAAAACTCTCAGATGGGGCAAGGAGGGCATTAATCAGAGAGGCAGCACAGAGATCGAAGGTAACCCTGAAGAAGCTGTAGAGTTCCCAAACAGAGACTGGAGTATCTGTACATATGACCACAATAAGCCATACACTCCATAGAGCACTCCATAGGCCAAAAAAGCCTTTACTTACAAACAAAAATAGGAAAATTTGTTTTTAGTTGACTTTTCAAATGTATGGACGAAGGTGCTCTGGTCAGATGAGACCAAAATTGAAAAGAGTAACGCTATGTATGGCGCAAAACCAACACATATCATCACCCCGAAAACACCATACACACAGTGATACATGGTGGTGGCAGCATCATGCTGTGGGCATGTTTTTAAGCAGTCGAGGGGAAGATGGATGGTACTAAATACAGGGATATTCTTGAGCAAAACCTGTTTTGGTCAACAGTGATTTGAGACTGGGACGGAGGTTCACCTTCCAACAGGACAATGACCTAAAACATACTGCTAAAGCAACACTTGAGTCTAAATGTATTGGAATAGCCTAGTCAAAGTCCAGACCATAATCCAATTGAGAATCTGTGGTCAGACTTGAAGATTGCTGTTCACAAGTGGAAACCATCTAACTTAAAGGAGCTGGAGCAGTTTTGCTTTGAAGAATGGGCAAAATTCCCAGTGGCAAGATGTGGCAAGCTAATAGACTTGTCTATCTAAAGTACTGGCTTTAGGGGGGTGAACAGCACAGTTTTCTGTTATTTTGTCCTATTTGTTGTCTGCTTCACAATAAAAAATTTAATATGTTCAAAGTTGTAGGCATGTTCTGTAAATTAAATGATGCAAACCCTCAAACAATCCTTGTTATATCCAGGTTTTATATCCAGGTTGTGGTAAGAAAACATGAAAAAAAAGGGTGAATACTTTAGCAAGGCACTGTATATATGTTTTCGGTAGGGAGCTTTTGGGTACGCTACGCATACATCCATAAGGTATATATTTCTAGTGTACCTTCACTATAGTTTATTCCCCGTTCTAAGCCAATCTTGTTCGTTTCTTATTTTTTAAACATCTGATTAATTTATTTGTAAAGTTCTGGATTTGAGCTCATGATTTTCTGATTG
>JAYDZG010000039.1:10422164-10436567 GCA_034509265.1 Microcambeva bendego
TAAAATAATGAGTATAATGTTTAAGCTTGTGGGAACCAACTGAAATAACTTGAAGTGTGCCAGCTACACCCCTTGCTAACAGGTTTATAAATCAATTATATATACTGTAATGTGTTTAAGTAGGTGGCCAAGTTTGGAAAATGCCCTTTCTCTGTTGATAATGTCTGCTATTGATTAGACAAAGCAGGCGTGTTATACTGGTGAATTCATTTTCTTTTTCAAATTCTAATAGTGTAATCAATAATGTTCTGAAATTATTTAAATTATTTTTGTCATTTTGACCTCTTTGTCCTTTTAGCCTTGTAAATGTAAACAAGTGCAGAAAAACTCTCAGTGATAATGTTTTTTGGAAAAAAGTTGTGTGAGATTTGTTATAGAGCCTGACTAAAAACATATACACACTTCATTATTTGCAGAACAGTGCACTGAAGATTCTAATTGATCCATAAATTACTGTCAGTGACTTAATAAAATGTTTCTACACTCATTGTACATAACCTTCTGAAGTTAAGAGAGAACAGATGTTTTGGCCAACATCCACCTCTGTACATTAACCGTATACTAACCCCATAAACTAAACACAATAAAACTGATAAAACTAAAGGATATGCTAACTGCTAAACTAAACACAACACTGGATTCAACAAAAAGCTATTCTAATCACTTTACTAAGCTATACACACAAAATACACACCAAATTAAACTAAAGCCTATGCTAAGCTAAACACAAAATACACACAACATTAAACTAAAGGCTATGCTAAATAAAAAAAGGAAAAAAACAAACAAACAAAAAAAACCACACACACACACAAACATACCTAAGGCATTTTTTAATTAACCTGACCACATGTTTCTTGACTTTGGGAGAAAACCCACACAAAAACTGGAAGAACATACTCAAACTGCTCCACCTGGGAATCTCACATAGGACAGTGAGGCAACAATGACACAGATCCACCGTGTCACCCATTAAGTATTGAATCTAACCTGAAATCTGTAATAATGATGGTATTAATTAGGTAACAAAAACAACTGCATCTGTCAGCTACTCAGAACGGAAGAAGACTACACCGACATATCACAAAAAGATGAGCTGTAGCATTATGGAAAAGTATCTAGTGTAAGAGCAAAATGGTCCTGATAGAATCTCCCCTATGTTCTCGACTCTCCTGCTCATTTGAGGAAGTTCCTGTGAGGTCTAAACCTCCGGAGATTTCATTCATTACGACATGTTGATTTTATGCTATCAGACCCACATTTATGTATGATAAGACACTATCTGGACTGTATAAACTCTCTGTGATCACAGGTATGGGGCATGCAAACTGATGGCACAGGTGCTGAATGTGCTTTCTTGAAAATCAAAAGGTGCTTCGTTCTAACAAATGCTGCATTGTGTTCCAACTTCTACAATACAGCTGAATAAAGAGCAGAGCTTTCCAATACAAAAATCGTTCTTCTACACAAATAGTTATTGTATGTAAACTCTTGGAAATGTAATGACTTTTTGAATTATGCACTACTTTAAATCAAACACAATGCTCGGTTTTCAGGCATAACTCTGTTATTGTGGATCTCTTCACATCCCCACCTGGTTCAAATCAGGTCTTCGGGCAAAAAAAATCTGATGTACTCTCGTGTATTGACTTACAGATGACCACATTAGTTACTATTTTCTTGGATGAGTTGGATAAATCTTTGCAGGCTGATCACTATTAGGTTGATTCACTAATATTTAAAAAAAATTCCATACACAGAATGCTTGAAAATTTCAAGCTTTCTAGATAACTGTTTAATAATGTCCCAGTCCCCTTTGCAAAAGTACATTATGTCAATTGCAATGTTAGGTTTTTTGACATTAACCTTTTATTGCAGATCTCACCACATCACAACTGGTTTTTAAGCAGGTTTTTATTCGGATAAAAAAGGCTGATTATTTCCAGCCATTCAGATGTATTCTTGACTTGAAATTTGCTTCAGGTTCAGCTAACTCACAGGTGACCTCCCATTTTTTCTTAAATATTTTGACCAAGAATGACAATCATCTTAACTTACTGCATGAGTGGTTACTTGGAGATCTAGATCTTGGAGATGATTGTCATTTTATTAGAGGTTAAGCCACATCACATCTGGGTTCAGCAACCAGCTTCCTCACAAAGTCCATGTTAGGACACGAGCATGAGCATCAGATATCACTGGGCAACCAACTCAGGCGCAGTTCCGATGGAAACACAGAAGTCAATTGTGAGCGTCAATTGTTGCCCAGCAACAACCTCTGCTGCTACACCTCCCTCAAACTAATGCCAGAGAATTGTTAGCTCTCCACGTGTCGCTTTCTCAGTAGCCTATCTTCGTTGATTTGCATTCGAATATATTTTATAGCCAACACTTACCGTGTTATATGATGCCACTGGTTTCTGGCGCCCTTCGACCCACCACCGTATGACCCCAGGGCCCTAGAACACCGATTGGGCCAGCAAATCACATGCCTGGATCAACATGAGCACTTTCTCCACACCCTTGTCGAAGCTAACCAGCAGCTTCTGGTTTAATTGGGGGAAATAGCGCGCTGTGTAAGCACACCTACCCCCCAGGACCCTAGCCCTCAACCTGTGGCCGTGCCGAGTCCCAATGTTCCAACTTCCGCCTCACAGGTTCTTTCTCCCCGTCCGCCAAAGGCCTCCCAGTCCACCCTGAAGCCTATCATGGCAGTCTAGATAAATGTCGTGGATTTCTGTTGGAGTGCGATCTGGTTTTCAGTCTTCATCTGATCCTTTTTTCCTCCTCCTCCTTCGTGGCAGAGCCCTCGTCTGGGCCGAAGCATTTCAGTCGATTATTAATCCCCAGACATGCTCGTTCAGAGAATTCCTCCAGCTTTCGGTCCATGTCCGACCATCCTGACCATGCCAGTGATGCCGCGGTTAGCCTCCTACAAATTAGGCAGGGAAGATGCTCAGTGGTTGAATTCTCAGTTGAATTTAACATCCTTGTGGCGGACTCTGCCCGACACGGGTTGGAGAATTATCTTTGGGACGAGTTGGCCACTCGGGCCAAGCCAGAAACCCTCCAGGGCTTAATCAATCTAGCCACAGTCATTGATGGTTGCATTCGATAACACCGGAGAGAGAGACATATCCTTCCCTAGCTCTCAAACCAGTTAACAGAACCAATGCAAACCAATGCCATTGAATGGAATCGCAGATCCAAGTCCTGCGCTTGCCTATATTGTGGTGTGCCGGGATATCACTACGATCAATGTCCTCTTCGACCAAAAGACAGAGCCTGACAATAGGTCTAGGGGCATTGTTGTTTTCCCCTGGTTTCCATTTCCTGTTGTCCGCCACTATTAGTGTTCCTGGCCGCAAAAGCAAATCTTTTTCTGTGTTTATTGATACTGGTTCAGAATCCAACCTAATTGATCATGCGCTCGTGGACCAGATCGAATGCCCTCTTGAACCTCTGGAAGCCCTGGTAAATGCCCTATCATTGGATGGCCGGCCTTTAGCCTGGATAACTTCTCGCACTATCCTGAACCCTGAAATTGATTGGCAGCGTCGCACCATCACTGCCATGAGCAATCACTGCCATGCCCACTGTCTTTGCGGAACGGAGTTCGTTCTGTCTCCGCCACTGTACCCCCTTTCACTGCTGCTGAAGATCCGGACCTGTCCGGAGTCTCTAACCAATCCCACGAATTCCGGGAAGTAATGGATTGAACTGGGGCAAGACCTGGCCAAGATTCCGTCCACCCTGGAGACCACCCAAATCTTGTTCGACCATATTTTTTAAATCCACTGCATACCCACAGATATAGTTTCCGATCGGGGACCCCAGTTCCCATCCCATGTGTGGAAGGCTTTTTGTAAGGCACTCGGGGCCACGGCTAGCCCCTCATCCGGTTTCCAACCGCAGTTTAATGGACAGTGTGAGCGAGCTAACTAGGAGATCAAGGCTGCGTTATAGTGCGTCGCAGCTGATCGTCTCACGCGGTGGAGTGAGTTCCTGGATGGGTGAAGTAGCCACTAACTCCCTTCAGTGCTCCGCCACCGGCTGCTCCCCCTTCGAGGCTTCAGTCAGGTACCAACCCCCTCTTTTCTTCTCTAAAGAGTCCGATCTGGCGGTACCCTCAGTGGAGAATCCCATCTGCCGCAGCCGCCGAGTGTGGAGGCTCACTCAGACGACTATCCAAAGAAGCCGCACCTCCACACAATGCACTGCAAATAGACGCCGCCGACCCAGCCCCCCTACACCCCTGGTCAGTCTGTTGGGCTAGCTGTGAAAAATATTCCCCTCCACATGTCATCAACCCGTCCACTGTCCATCTCAATCTCCCACGTCACCTCCCATGTCACCAGGTGGTGGTAAAGTTTTATTTTCTGAAAGGGGAAAGTTAGTATCTGCATTTTACAACCCATGAGCTGGCAGTTTATTTACTCGCTCCAGCACCCTCAGAGATTTCCAGTATTCTTTTGGTAATTTTTTTATTTTACTTGTAAATTTGTGATTAACCTTTTAAGTTCTTGGCTCTTTTGTTTTTTAGTTCCTGCTGTCTAGCTCACTGCCAACGTGCCTGATTGGTGTGTGAAGGTCTTGTGTTTGAGTCCTTGCTTCAAGGTGTAAGAACAGTCCAGAGTTCATTCCGGTTTTCAATCCGGTGTTTTGATTTTGTTTCGTTTGTGTGCCTTTGTGATGCTTTTTGTTAAAATGTATATTTATTTATTAATTATTGCAATTGGCTAATCACATATTTGTGTCCTCTCTGAATCAAAACAGAAAGGTGTGACCAGCATGGACACAGTGAACTCGCCATCAACGAGCTGGCCCAGCAAATTAATGCTGTCTCACAAGGCATAATATCTTCTGAAGGCAAACCCCCTCTATGCTCTATGTTTGAGGGGCTCTATGTCTGGGGGGTCTGCTTTTAGTGAGCCTCAATTCCTCCTCCTGAACACCTTTATGACAAGGCTAAGCAATGTTCAGAGCAACAGCCCTCTCACTTCCCCACAGAGTACTCCAACAGTGGCTCATGCATGCTTCCTCCTCACCAGCTGGCCCAGGTTTTTTCTTTGTGGGAAAAAAGGACAGATCCCTGTGTCCCTGTATAGATTATCACAGCCCACAACTCCATCACGGCCAAGGACTGGTATCTGATGCCTCTGATGTCCACCGCCTTCAAGGCACTCCAAAGTGCATTGTTCTTCACCAAGCTTTACCTGAACAACGCATAAAATCTAATCCGCATCAGGTGGGAGGATGAATGGAAGATGTTAATTACCCAAACCGGTACTACAAGTACCTCATCATGCATTTGTGCTCTTGAAGGCACCGGCTGCCTTACAAATTTTTATAAACTAGGTGCTTCATGAAGCCCTCGATCAATATGCCTTTGCCTACCTGGATGATATACTAATCTTAGCTCATCACGTTGATTGTTTTCTTGGAATTGCAAACTTCATTAGAGGTTTCATAAGCATCCATTCTTGGTCTGTACAGATTATAAGAATTTCTCCAGCAATCAAAAAGTATGAATGCTCGACAGTTACGCTGGTCACACCTTCTTGTTAACTACAGTGTTCATGATCCCCACTTCATCTTAACCTCCCCATCATTAGTTGGCCAGCCAGTATCCACTGGGCTGCAAAAAGGTAGAGTCAGGAGGCTTGAGGTATGGTAGGAAAGTTAGCATGTGCATTACGCAGCCCACAACCTGCATGTTTATATATTCTTCTTGTGTGCTTCCTGAAGCCAAATGGCCATCTCTTCCTGTAGTTCTCAGGTAAGAGCGCTGTTTATGGTCCCAAGACAGCATGTTTGAATCCGTGCCTCAGCGCACACCTGAAGTTTTCCTTTCTGAAGTGTCTTAAGCAAGACGTGGCCCATCATGGCTTCCAGGCCTGGGATCTCATCCCAGCAATCTGACCTACAGTAATTCGTCTGTTGGATCAGACCTCAAGGGGCAGTCATCCCTCCCCACGTGCATCAATTAAATTTGGCTTCCCATTACTTTGTTGCTGGTTTAACACTGTTTCTTCCTTGGACCACTTTTGATAGATACTGACCACTGCAGACCAGGAACACCCAACAAGAGTTGCAGCTTTGGAGATGGTCTGACTTCGTCATCTAGTCATCACAATTTAGTGCCAGGATTGTAGAGATAATCAATGTTTTTCACTTCACCTGTCAGTGGTATAAATTTTATGCGTGATTGGTGTGTATACTTGGTGTAAACTTTGGGAGGGGGGGTTGCATTTTTGTACATTCTTGTACAGAATATACAAACTGATGACCAAAAACACTGTTTAACTTAATCAAGACTATATCAAGCCAATAGGGGAAGAACACAATTTTTCTTTTTTTCTTGAATGGAGGTTGTTCTTACGTGTTTTAAATGTGCAGGAATTTGACCACAATGTCCTGTCAGAGTTAAATACACCAGAAAACATCCCACAGTGATGGTGTTAACACCTTTGATGTGTTATTATGTGGTTTGTTTGACTATTATCACGTCCCAGTTTTTCACAAAAGGGATTTTTCAGAAGGTAAAATATGAAAACAATTCAGAGTCTCCTGAAGTCATTTACACTTCTGTATGAACAAGCCAGTGCAATAAATCATCTTTGATGTCAAGAGTTTGCAGTTCATATATAACAGATGTTTTACTTCGTTCAGTCGATTGGTCGGTCAGCCCATACATAGGACGGATTTAAATTTATCATATTTGCTATACTGTCTTTGCTCTTTATAGTGTGTTTAATATCTATGGATCACGTGACAAAATAGATCTTAAATACATAAAGGATTGATGCTGACTGGGTTGCCACTGATTAAGGTTTGTGTTGTGTTTATCACGTTTTCTTGATTATTGCCACCTCCCAAAAACATTCATCGTATATTCTTAATCTGTTTATTACCACTGTCTCCTATTTGGGGTCAGATGGTGGGGCCTGGGCAAATGGCGGAAAACACCCCAGACAGTTTATCCCAGTGCATACACACATATACAAATTCATACACACACACAAACACACACACACACACACACACACACACACACACACACACACACACACACACACACACCTAGCGGGGCTTTAGTAGCTCCAATCCACAGAACAACTAGGAGATCTTGCAAACTATACTCACCAAACCCAGAACCTTCTTGTTGTGAGATAGGAGTGCTACTCACCAAATCACTGTGCCTCCCAAAAACATGCTACTCCATATTGTTCCTTGGTCTAAGTACTTAAGTACAAGTACTTGACTGAATCTCACTTATTCATAAGCAACCCTGATCTCATGTAGCAAGCTCCATGAAAAAACTAATTTAGATGCTAATAAAAAGTAGCCAAATATTAGCAGAGTCTGAGGAACCAGGAGTAAATAAATCATATGACAGTTCTAAATCAAAAAGCTGCTAAAGGCACATGAATGCTTTCTTGTGCTTTCGAATATTAGGCCACGCAAGGGCGAATTTTAGCAGGCTTGGAACTCATGGCCTATCTGACAGCCAAGTCCTCCAGTGTGATTGATTAGTCTGCAGGACTGAGAAAAAAAAAAGAAAATGAAAATTTTGGCATCACATGCACATTTAAAAACTGGATCAATCCTAGTAACCCCAAATAAGAAAAAGGTCGGACAATATGGAAAATGCAAATAAAATACAAATGCATTGATTCTTAAATTTACTTGATTGCAGACCATTTGAATCCAATATATTTTGTTTTGTCTGCTCAACTTCGGTTCATTGTTTAAAAAAACAATTTCAACATTTCAGACCTGCAACACATTTAAAAAAAATCAGGACGGGCTAGTAATGATGTGAAAAAACTTTGTGGGGAGAAAACTAGTGATGTCAACAGATAATCATGGTCTGGAACAAAAGCAGTATCCAGGAAAGGATGAGTCTTTGATGAATAATGATGGTCCTAGGAGCTCCAGTTTGCCAACAAATGTGTCAGATTTTTTTTTGAAAAACAAGGCACCTCAAAAAAGATTTACAGGTTTCTCCCTCTACAGTGCATGAAATTAAAAGTTAAAACTTTACTCTTCAGATCGTAGATCAACACATGTTTCATTCAAGAAGTCATCCTTTTCATGGACATCTATACATTTTTTCAACAAGGAAGTCAACAGTACACCATTAATCTTCCAGATTTTATGTGTAAATTGCCAGTCTCTGCTGCTAGAAAACCTCAAAGCATGATGCTACTACAACCATACACAGACATAATTTAAAAAGAAGTAAACAGTTCTTATAATATGGGCATATTCTCAAAATATGAAAACATTTTAAGTTTTTTTCTGCCAAATCTTGTCAAAAAGAGTTTGCAGTCAACCACAAACTAAAATAAAAAGAATTGTATATACCACATCATGTACCCTTCAAACTCTGAGTTACTTTGCAAGTCAAATTATGCTTATTTCTGACACCACATCTCTAAGACTGGCATGCTAAGCAATTGCATTTCATGTTCTTATCTAATTTCAAATATTATCTTAACGAAAAAGCGCTGTAAATGTCCGGTTGTGGATGGACATGGTGTATGTTTGCTTTGCAAGTGTTTGCTTCAGTAATCAGATCAACGCTTTTCTGTGATCTGGTTTTCCGCTATCATTTTTGCAGCCAGGTTTCTCTTTTTAGAAAAATAGCAGCGCTTTTTTTGGTTCAACAGTTTGCCCCAAAGTTTCACCCCTTCCACCAAAAAAGTTGGGGCAGTATAAAATATGCAAGTTTCAAGTCAACTTTATTTAATGTATTAATATAAATATATTAATTGTCTATTTATTAGGATTTTACCATTATGGTTTACATAGGACAGGTTGTCACTGGATACACAAGATTTATTGGTTCAATTTTTCTATGAAATACTGTCATGGTATCTCCAATTCACCTCAATTGCATGTTTTTCCACTTTGGGAGGAAACTGGAGCTTCCGGAGAAAATCCACACAGACACGAGAAACATGCAAACTACACAGAAAGGACCCACAATGCTGAACCCAGGACATTCTATTGGTGAGGTGACAATGCTACCTACCAAGCCACTGTTTTTTTACCCCATTATTTCAAGCCCTAAATTATAAGTTATAAGTCATGTAATAAGTTTTTGGAATGTGTTTCAGGAATGAAGACATATTAACAAATGAAATTAAGTTGAGCATATGAAAGAACTATGTCATTCATTTTTTTGCCATTAAACTGCCCATGACTAATTGGTGATTAACTGTCCTGTCATGAATCATATCAAAGTATGTAAAAAATAGTTTAAAAATCATAATTAACTAACTATACAATTATTTATTAGTATCTTTGCATTTTTCACACTGTTGTTTTTTCTGATTTGGGGGTTGTGCATTATTCAGTCTTTGCTTAATATACACTACCTTGAATAACTTTCAGCCAGAATCAATGGAGCAAAACCACCTACATTGAGGATGTGTTGGAACTGGAAAAGAAAACATCTGCTATTGTCATTTCTAGATTCTGTTGCAGAAATAAATTGTGTTAATGTGTGTTTTCCCCTCAATTTCTAATTCCCCTTACCATTCTGGTGCCTGCTGCTTGCACAAAAGACTTATACTTGCAGAGCAGGTCAGGTTAAAATGTTTGGGGATGCAGGCTTTGATGGTTTGGCATCAGTGGTACTTGGTGACAGTGAAAAATGAATAAATAAATGTAGCTTTTTCATGAATACTATTTTGTTTATTGTTTTTAATGTGGTCAAAAATGAACAGAGACGTTTTTGGAGGTTTGGGATTTCCATACTTCTTGGCTCCGGGGACATTCCTAGCTGGGTTCAGCAAGAGGTTTCTCTTGACTCGTCATTAGTCATTGTCCAAAATTCACACTGCAGTGTAAAATAGTACATTCATTCTCCCGCAGAGGAAGGAAAACCAACTTATGAAAATTCTTCCTCAGGTAACTTGTGGTGCACGTTATGGTAATATTGTCAGATAGGTCTAATGGGCACACAAACATGTTCATTACTCACACTGCCCCAAGCAGACAAACAAATAGGGGTTAAATATTTAATACTGCTGGTGTGGCTGTAACAGTGTCACATCATGAACAATTCTGAAGGGTTTTAATAATACTGAAGTTTGATGAAAGTTTGTGTATGGATGAAGAAAACGCATGATCTAAACATCTGACAAATGACGGAGAGCCACACCCTGATCGTCATTATTTCTCTACTCTATGATGATGCCATCAATTAGCCAGCAGAGGTAATAATTTGCTTAAATTTATAGCACTTTCCACCATGAACAACAGCTGATCATTGTTCATTGAGCCTGAATTTCAAACCAAGGACTTTGTTCACCCTAAAAAATTTGAATGTGACAATCCCAACAAAAGATAATCCTACAGTTGACACAGCCTCTCACTACAGTCTTTTGAAGCTAAACTGTTATCTAAACTTTATTGAAACAAGTTACCCATAAAGGTGTAATGCATGCTTATTGCATGGTCAGCTTGTTTGCTTATAGACACCATTTTTTTAGAATATTGGATTTATCCACAAATAATTTGTGTAGAACTGACATAATGCTAAAAAGCACAGACCTAAGTTCAGACCTAAGTTCAAAGTTCCCTTTTTGACACCAATAAATTTGAGTAGCAAGCTTCAAACACTAGCACTAACAAAACACATTTCTGTACATTTTTGACACATAAATATTTTTTTTTATTAATTTGTAATGTTAACACTGTTTTTTTAAAACATGTAAAAAAATTGACAATGATATTGATTTTGACAGGTGTTTAAGGTGATATTCTGCCCCATTCTCTGCAATACTGCTATTATGTGGGGAAGCAGTTTGGGTTCATATTATTGCATTTTTTGTTTGTTTTAAAATTGTCTTCAATTCTCTATTGGGGCAGGTCAGGAGGCAAGGTAGTCTTGTACCAGTATACCATGCAGCTCCTCAGGTAGAGTTTCCTGCGTGTCTTCCTTTTACCATTACCTTTTCTGAAATATTGTTATGTTAACAAAATGAAGTTGACCACACAAAACATAAAAATGTTTCATTTTATTGAAAAAAACTTCATTTTCTTGTTCACAGACCTTCAGCTCTTTTTTATATCTATACAAATGAATAGCAAGAACTTCATACACTAGCAAACAAACTGCTGAGCAAATATTTTTGATCCAGAAATCATAAAAAAAACTTTTGTCACAGTTAAAACTATTAAAACAATAAGCATTAAAATCTCAACACTGTCTTTTGACATGTAAACTTTTGACCTCAATCGTGTTCACCAACATGCTTGGTATTTACCAGACTACACTGCTCATGCCCCAGGCACGTAACCAAGCAGCATCACTTATAAACACTTTTCTAGTACCCACTGCATGTGAATTGGTAGAAATATCATGTCATGTTATTCTTACCATTAACCAAATGTGTGTGGAAAAATCAAGGAGCACATGTAGACTTACTGACCAATGTCAGTTTGCCTTGGTGACCATTTAAGGCTGTTGACATTTAATACAAAATAGACAATGGATACCAGGACCACTAACATTCTAATAAATCTTTTAAATGGGAATGTTTTCTATTTTGTGGATGTTACTTAATATTTCTATTTTTGCTTGAAGAAAACTTTTATTCTTTTCAGTCCATGCTTGCCTAAATGACCTTTGAGAGTTTAGTACTTCATAGAAACTCTAAGCTAGAATTGGTAGTGTGAAGAAAACGTCTTGGGCAGGCAAAATGAATGTCAAAATGATCATAGAAAGAATCTAATAGTAATAACAGGTAAAGAATCTAAAATTTATGTTGTAGATTTATATGTTTATATAAAATACAAATACACCTATAGAAAACTAGAAGCTTCAAAAAAACTTTCATCAAAAAGAAAGAAGCTAAAGTATAAGGTTAAGGTTGTATATACTAGTAACAGAGGATGCTAAAAGAAAGTAAGGTTGTTTATGGTCTGAGCTCCATGGGTGGTTTAATGTGACGGGAATTTGCAACAATACCAATCATGCCGTTCAACTGCAGGTCGGCTTCCCACGTGGTTGGTGTTACAGACCGCCCTCCCCAGTTTAAGTGGCTGCCCTAATTGGGCTGAGTGCTTGCACCTGGCGTTCCCCTATAAAGTCGGGTGCAGCAGTCAGTCCTGCGCCACCACTTCACTTCGACCAGGCATGTCTCACCTGCATGCAGGTGTCCATGCTGCTGGAGTGTTAGGGACAGACTGCTATCCCCCGGGCCAGACGGGGTTTCGGGGCGTACGACTGAAAGGCCAGAGGTCCGCGGCACCACTGGATGTTAGGAACAGACCCAGTTTGGCAGCCGCCATCCGAGGACCACAAAAAATGGGTGCTAGACTTGTACATAGTGCAAAATGAAGAGACGGGCTGCGAAAAATTTAGCTTAATTGGACATAAATCAAACTGTAAGAAGCGACTACAAAAGCACAGAGCCTACCCCAGAGACTTAAAAAACTTAAGCTTAATCATTTTGCACCATGTTTTCAAGAGGGAACTGGGACACTGGCATTAATATAGTCCAAAATAGCCATAAAGGAAAATGCACAGCCAAAATTCCAAAAAGCACGCACTTTGCCCTATGCCCTGCGCCCCAAAGTGAAAACAGAGCTCAAGACCTAGAGGACCAAGGGGTTCTGTCATAGGTGAAGTGGACTACATCCATTGTGACAGTAGTGAAGAAGAACGGGCACTGGGCACTTAAATCAAGTGTGTATATACCAAGTACTCCACATAGACCAGTATCCTCTACACCGTATAAAGGACATTTTCACCTCACTTGCGGGAAGCCAGCATTTTTCCAAAATAGACCTTGCCAATGGATTTGAAAGAGTCAGCAAAGAAATATCTGACCATCAACACCTATAAAAGATGTTTCTAATACAACAGGCTTTTTCTTAGAGTAGCCTCTGCACCTGCTGTATTGCAAAGAGCCATTGACAAGACATTCCTGGCTGTCAGTGCTATTTAGACAACACAATTTTGACAGGCCTTGATGAAAGTGAGCTTTTAGCCAATTTTGAAGCAGTCTAAAATAGTTCTAAAATGTCAGTTCTTTAAAGACACAATAGTACTGTGGACATAATATTAATGAGGATGGTCTTCACAAGGCATGTGATAAGATGCTGTCGTTAAGGCACCTTGACCTGAAAATTTGAGCCAGTTACACTTCTTTCTAGGCTTTGTTAACTATTACGCCAAGTTTCACACTGATAACTGACCATCATCCTTTAGTGGCTCTCAAGCATGGCAAGTCAGTTCTTGCCATGATGGCAGCCTGTCTGCAGCAGTGGGAATGATTCTTAGGTGCCCATGATTACACCACTTTTCGGGAACACAGACTGTCTTTTTTGTCTTCACTGCACTGAAGTGTAGAGCAAAACTGGCAGAGGTCATGCATTGGTGAGGGTCTTTCATATAATGGTAAATGGGTGGCCACATAAGGATGATGCACAATTACCTGGATATGCAAAACGCAGAGATCAGTTATCTCTGTGTTATTTGTGTTTCCTAAGCTTTGCCTCAAAGTTCTAGAATCTTTTTATGAAGGACATTTAGGGGAGTAAAAATGGTCAGAGCTTGGTCAGAAGTTATGCCTGGTTGCCTGATATTGATCGTGAAATAGAGGACATGGCAAAATCATGTTCAGGTTTTCAACAAATCAGCGCCAACCACAAGCAGCTCCAGTGAGTTCACATCGACTTTGCAGGTCCTTTTATTGATGGGATTTTTATCGTGGTGATTGATGCCTACTCAAAATAGGCCAAAGTAGATACTCTCGTTTGCTAACGCAGTACTGGCACAACAGTTGGTAAGTGATATCTAAGATAGTTTAGCTCTGAAGAATTTCAGCTTTTTTTCACATTATTGGATATTTAATACACTATATAAATGTATTTATGAAGCACAATTATACATAAAAACAACAGTACAAAGGACAATGAACATTAAAACAATAAACCCTATACAAATATATATATATGGGGTAGGTGGTCTCTTGCTGTTTATATATATAAAATCAAAGTCCTTTACAACCACCAAATTCATACACAGTTAAGGTATGAAATATTTCCATAGAACCCTATTTCCAGACGACTGAAGGTATGGCAGAAGGTATGTCAATATCTGACCTTACGTTTACTGGCCATTCTATTTGAAACCATTGATTTGCCCCCATTGTGTTTTCCCTGCACTGGTGATGATTGACTAAGTTGTTTAAAATAATTGAGTCTGTCTGAATCCATTTCTTTAGCTTATTTTATTAAATCCTTCAGTGTACAATTATGAAAAAACTATAAACTTGAATTAATAATTTGATATTTTGCCCAGTTCCTGTCAAGATATGCAGAGTTAAAATTGTGGAGGAAACTGTTTGTTGCCCATTTATCTTCCATTAATCTCATTCC
>JAYDZG010000039.1:10473241-10486053 GCA_034509265.1 Microcambeva bendego
ACTTGCCATTGCCTTTAAGAGTCCGGTGCAGTCTGACTTTGGTGGATTTGCTATTTCAGTGTCTGAAGCTTCTCAGCAGAGGAAACTGACCTGATATACGCTGTAATCAGTTCAGTTCAGTTTCTTTAATCCCTTATCCTAATTAGGGTCGGGGAGGGGTGCTGTACCCTATCCCAGCTCTTCAACGGGTGCAGGGCACATGGTAAAACCCTGGATGGGGCGGCAGTCCATTGCCGGTACCTACAGGACAATTCAGTGTCTCCAATTAACCTGGTAACATGTCTTTGAACTGTGAGAGGAAACTGGAGTACACGGAGGAACTCACGCAGACACGGGGAGAACATGCAAATTCCACACAGCAAGGGACCTAGATCGCCCCACCCGGGGATCAAACTCAGGACCTTCTCGCTGTGAGGCGACAGTGCTACCCACTAAGCCACCGTGCTGCCACGTTGTAATCAGCCAGGTCTTTAATCTATAGCCATGGTCCCCTAAAAGAATGTTGTAAAATAAACGTATTTTATTTTGTATTCTGTTTTTTGTTGATGTAATTGCTATGCGCTATGGTTTTGTGCACTGCTGCATGTCCGCCTGTGTTGATAATTGACTGACAATATAGCAATGAACGTCTGCCTTTTAGACTGTTGTTTAGGGGTTTATTTCGGTAAGCAGCGCACCTGTGTTTTCTGTTGCCAAGATATTAATATGCCAGTAATTTATCTAAACGCACCTCATTTTGAGATAACAACGCCCATTGGCATTTATATATTCACCCATCGGCATAAACACTGTTGCTATTTTAATGATGGAGGTGCAAGGCATGAAAATTGACTGCACCAAGGGTGTTAGATAACAATGTACATTGTGACATGCCTTGCGCAGGATATAAGATAAGGCCCCATATCTTTATCGGGACTGTGGTAATTTAGTGGATGGAGCATTGAACTACTAATTGAAAGATTGAAAGCTCCAATCATTGATAAAGGCCCTTAACACAATCTGCTTCACGGGCACTATACAATGGCTGACTGTGCTCTGACCCCAGCTTCCAAACATGCAAAGAAAAAAATCCATTGTATTTTACACCATATGTATATATGACAAATAAACATGTTCCAAGGCTGTTAATCATATTTTTTTGCATTTTCATGATAAAGTTTTGATACCTAGTTTTGTAGTTTTTTTATTTAAAAAATTGGATTGGAGATCACTGTCGTTCAGTTTGTGCCCTTGACCTTTACTCAATAAAATTCTTCCCAGAGAACTTAAAAAAACTCATCAAAGGCCTATCCTGGATGATTTCCTTTTTCCACATCATTACTAGCCCTACATTCCCCCCTCCAAACTTTTTTTTGAAATGTTTTACAGGTGTAAAATGCTGGAATGGATTTCTATTAATAAATAAAATGTTAGTTAAGAAGACCAAATTTGAAATATCTTCAGTTGAAATTGACTGAAAACCAAAGTAAATTTAGGAAATTCTATTCGTATATTCGAATAATCGAATCATGGAGCTTTACCTATGGTAAAGCATAATTTGTAATGTCTGCTTTATTTCATTATGGATTTGCATAAACAACTTTATTGGGTGTCAGTTGAAGTTTAAGCCTCGAAAAACATATTTATAAAGCAAACAGAGAATTTGTCTTTTGCTCAAGAAAATGCAAGATATGTTAATTTTAATTATGTATAGACAGAAGCACACCCAGTTAAGGTCTAAAGTAAAATATTTTGGTAGAGGTATTTTAGCCAACCTTCTGGAAATCTTGTTGGAAATATTCCTTGGGGAAACATACAAAGTTTAGGAAACTCTTCAGGTTAGCCAGGTACTCCCAACCAGCCAGGCCCAGACACCCTGGTTGCACAATTGGTGGTATCGGAGTCACAACAACAAAAAAAAAGCAGGATGATGATAAGAAAGTGGAAGGGATAAAGGGAGGAATTACACTAGTGAAAGAGTGAGACATAGAGAAGTATTCATGAATCTGCTTGGAAAATGAACAAGATCCACTTGCTTTTCAGGGACCTGGCCAACCACTACAGGAGATTCAGAAATCAGAGAGAAAGGACGAAAAACTGGCGAAATTCTTAGGTGCACTAATGTGTCGCCTGGCACTCTGCCCTGGCGTTTCTTAACTCGATACCCTGGTGAGCAATTCTCAGCAATTCACAGCAATACTTTACAGCTCTCCCTGGCCTCATTGAAACCATAGCTGCTAAATGCATACACCGCTTTCTGCTATATAGACAGTGACACTGACCCCCAGCATCCTGACAGACTTACCTGCACACATAATGTAGCTGGACTACTTTAATGACCAACATTGCATCAGATTGCTTAGTTTGGGTTTACTTAGGTGGTAAAAAACTTATGCCTGATCTGTGTCAGATAAGGTCTTGGATATATATATATATATATATATAATTTCTTCCATAACTCACCTGGTAGAGGTGGCAGGTATTGGACGCCCTGTGTCCACTAAAACACACCAGCAGTAACCAGTAGAAGGGTGACACTGAACTGGTTTATAAAGACCTCCTTGGGCACAGTCGGGAATAAAGACGGCTTCATTCTTATGCTGCTTTGCTTCCTCTTGAGCTGTTAACTGCTCTTGATCACAAGAAGAAGCTACAAAAGAAACATAAAATTGGAGTTTAGTCACATTTTCAAGAACAATAGCTACTAATGTTTCTTCCTTTGGTCTCTGAAAGAATTTTACTTTTCAAGTTAAGTAAAAGGTTCCCATGGTAATACTAGATCTAAGTGCTTAATGAAGACTAATGCTAAATAAATAAAAATGACTGAATAAAGAGCTGGCTCCAGCTTACATCTACAGTAGAGTTCTTAACTCTCGCTTGGCATTTCCGCAGTGTTGGCAAAACCAGTAATTAATTAAAGTGGGGTTTTTGAAGAATAAGTTAACAGTGGCACCACTCTCAAGGAGTGGAGTTGAGGTCATCCCATACAGTACCTTGAATCAAGTTTTTAATTCATATATTCATAATAGCCATTTTCTTTGGTCATGATCATGGTATAAGCCTAGGTATGGAACTCCAGGCCTAGGGCCAGGATACACACTGAACACTGTGTCAGTCTTTTCAAGAATCATTAACTACTACTAATATGTAATGCCAATTTAGACTTGCCCATCCACATATAGGATTACACCCTAGAAACCTTTGTAGGGCCAAGAAAAATGTTTGTGATTCATAGATAAAGCCTATTCCTTCAGGGTTGGCACAGTGGTACAGCTAGTAGTTTGGGTGCTCTTCTGGTTGTTATCTATGTGCGCTTCCCAATTTCATCCTGGGTATATTTTAGGTTATGATGCTTAATTTCCAAAACAATTGTAATAAATAAATTAGATATCATATAGACTTATACCCTGTCCAGCATATGTTCTGGCCTTGTTGCCAGAATTCCTTGAAGTGTAAATACCAAGTATAACCTTTATTACCATGATTTTTGTCACAATAGAAGAAAAAATGATGAAATCCTCCACATACCAGTTGGACCAAAGACACACCCATGGGGTACTCAGTCCAGTCACAAGCAAAAAGTAAAGTATGAAGTCAGAAGTATAAAAGTTTGTTTAACCTTGGAAAAGGCAAGTAAGGATAAAAACTCAATTAAGTGAGATTGGTAGTGTTAAAAAAGAAATTGAGACAGAGAGTGTAATAAATTCAGCTTGAATGATGTTTAACAGGTCTTAGCTGTAGAGAGGGCCAAGTGTCTATGTTTATTCTGGAGAAGAGAGAGACTGACAATCAGAGACACAAAGCAGAGGCTATTTGTTAGCCTAGAGGGAAAATACCAAAAAAAAATCCATATTGATGCTTATGGGTTGAAAGTAATTGACTCAGGAGTGAAAACACTAGAGATTAAATGAGCTGATAAGCATAATATGTTTTACAGTATAGTTTGGGCTTTCACTGTGTCTGACATGAGCGCTGAATATACCTAAGCTATAACTTATCATGCATTAACTGTTCCTGTGAAAAAGCTGCTGTGAATCCTTTCGGCTGCTCCCGTTGGGAGTTGACAGAGGAGATTATGTTCTGCATTATTGATATGGCATAGTTTTTCATGCCTGATGCCCTTCCTGACGCAACGATCCTATTTATTGAGGTTTTAGACCAGCACTACAACACACTGGTTTGTGCATCTTAGTGGCTAGGGTGGCACCCAGCCAACCGGCAATGGTGAGATTCAAAGCGGGGAATTCATACTCTCGGCACTGGTGTGCAGAGGAAAATCCCACTACTTCACTTAAAAGGCTGCTGTGATATGGTAAAGCAACACTTGATGAAGCATTTACCACTTTGCTATTTTCTATTCCTTGCACTGTTTTTTTGCCCAAGCCTCAGGTCCAGTACCCGGACCCTGTTTTACCACTACCATGTGTGCAGCAGGTGGTTTTGCATTGTCTTGTTGAAAAATGCATGGCTATCCCTGGAAAGGATGACGTCTTGAAGGCAAAATATGTTGCTCTTAGATGTCGATGTTCTTTTCTGCATTAATGCTGCCATCACAGAAGACTTTGACAAAGGCACTGACACAGACCCAGGGCATGAAAAAACCTGCCTGGATGTTTTTTTTTATCATCCATAAAGATCTGGAGTACTGATTTACATTGTTTTTAAACATTTCAATACATTTCCTTACACATTTGTTAACAAACAGGAGTCTTTATATTTTGAAGACTTTCATGGATACTGTTTTTGAATGAAATCATGATTACACCTGTTACAATCAATTCATTTAGCATAGCCTAAATTGCCCCATGGCTGCATATTAATAAATGAAGTTGGCCAGACAAAACATTATACATAGTGGGTTCATACTGTCTGCAATTAAAAAAAAGTCAAAAATGAAAAAAAATTGTCCCAAATACTATTTTTTTCGGATTTGGGGTTGTATAATGTCATTTGACTTAGTGCCACTGCTTCATAATTCGTGGTTGTAATTATGACTGGCTTCAGTTAGTGATATATCTGTGCCAATATAAAGAGGGCTAGGTTGATTGCATCTGTTAAAAAGTTTATGGCACAGTAGTCACTTCGCAAGGTCTGTCATTGGCAACTGGATCTGCCAGCTGCTGAAAGGCCAAAAAAATGGCCTGCCAACATTAGTGACACCATTTTTATCCAAAGCAAGTTTGTTGTTGCATTGGGCTAAGAGACTCCCACACAATGTCTGCTAATTGTTTCTTCATTTAGTTAAAAATCAACACAGATATTGTGTCAATTCCCTAAACTCAAGTTTAAAGCACTAATGACAGTGTTCAGTGTGATGTGCAGTTGGATGTGAACTTTCTGTGTGTGGATTAAGATTAGATCACATTTTACGAGCAGCACATGTGAAATTCCACATTATTTTAAGAAGTACACAATTTCCCATGCTTTAGCTTCTTCACAAAATAGTTTTGACCGTTGGTCTTCCGTCTAGCTTTCTATCCCACTCGTACCTCTATTTTTTATCCATGTTTCTTTTTTCAGTGTTCCAGAAGTGCTTCTTTCGGTTAGAAACAGCTGGTGAAGACATAATCAGAGCATAGAACCCACGGAACAAACGGCTAATGAAAACCATCCACACAGACTTCACTGCATTTTATTGATCATAAATCATTGAGATGTCATAATCAAACTATCCGCACAAACTCACCAGCCAAACTGCTTTCACTTGGTTCTTTTATTGGTCATTAATCATCGGGACGTCGTAACCTAACTATTCACTCACATATGCACAAACACAAACTTTGAACAAGTGCATATGGGTTGTTCATGTAGACTGAGAACCAAAGGTGGAAACAAATCAAATAATATGCTCTCAACTCTAAACAAATGATGTGGCCCTATTTATTAATTTCCACAAATTACTTAATCCAGGTTAGGGTCACTGGGGGGTTTGTCGCCACACAGAAAAGCTAAGCGCAAGGCAGGAATACACGGGGACAAAACCCTTAAGTCTAGGGACAATATAGACAAAATCATACAATATTAAGTGGGGCATTTAATATTATTAAATAAAAAATATATGTGTGTGTACCTCTGATATAAACATGTATATTGTATATGTATCATTTTGATATATACATGTATTTTGTGTGTATGCATGTATGTAATAAATGGTGGTGTATAAGTGTAATTGTTAGGGTACAGGACTAGAAATCCGAAGGTCACTGGTTTAAACCAGGCTGCTGCTGTTAGGCCCTTGAGCAAAGCCCTTAACCCTTATTGCTCAGACTGTAAACTGTAACTGTTCTGTAAGTCGCTTTGGATAAAGGCATCTGCTAAATGCTGAAAATGTAAATATTGCAAGATCCTTTTCTCATAAATACGATGTATGATCTTGTTTTAACGAGATTTTTTACACTTTCATAGTGTGTGTGTGTTTGATATAAACGTGTGTGTTTTTAGATTTTTTTAAGAATTTAGAATACTCTTTTCATCATTGTGCAGTGAAATTCATCCTCTGCATTTTAACCTAATCCATGCAGTGACACACATATACACACTAGTAAACACTAGGCGGCAGTGAGCTCACATGCCCAGAGTGGTGGGAAGCCCGTGGAGCAGTTAGAGGTTAGGTGCCTTGTTCAAGGGCACTTCAGTCGTGACCTGTTGGCTCTGGGAATCGAACCGGCAACCCCAGTTCTTTAATAACCAGGTCATGTCTGCTATGTGTGTGTGTGGGTGTGTGTGGACAGTGACACAGTCATGCTTGAGCAGGAAGGCCCTTCCCCAATCTGAAGAAAAAATATTTATTTTTTTGTTTATTATTAGTTTACAACCAGGTGTCTAAGTGTCACTGTTGCCTAACAGCAAGAAGGTCCTGGGTTCGATTCCCAGGTTGGCCGATCTAAGTCCTTTCTGTGCGGAGTTGGCAAATTCTCCCCGTGTCTGCTTGGGTTTCCTCCGGGCACTCCGGTTTCCTTCCACACTCCTAAAACATGCTACCAGGTTAATTGGATACACTGAATTTCCCTGTAGGATGCACAGACCAGTGTATCATGATGCCGGTCCCAAGCCTGGATAAACACGAAGGTTGCAACAGTAACGACACCTACGAGCCGACCCCGCAATCAAACGTGACAATGGGTGAGGAAATAGATAAATAAAAAAATTACAACAAATGTACAACCAACCACAAACCACTCATTTGAAACCACACTGTACATAATACTAGTTTATCGGTTATGCAAGGCATTCAAAGGCTTTGCTGATCCTTGCAACATGCCAGCAGGTGGTGTTGCGACAAATATTTTCTGCATTTATATGTTGCAATAAAATGTTTGCACTAAATCTTTAATCCTGACCAAACACTAGACGACTTTACTGTCTCAGACAAATTTTCAATAGCAGAATAAAATCAGGAGTGTCTTGCTAGAGTTGCATCATGCCCACGTCATCTCGATCGTTTAGTGTGTGGAGATCAACATTGCAGATTTAAGTCTTTTTTCTAGTTCTGGAGTTCTGATAAAATCAAACATGTTGAATATTAATGTAGGTTTTAAGTCTTGGCTCACATAAATAGTGACATGGACATTGTCGACAACCAATAGGAGAGCTTTATTCAGCACCAAACGGGAAGCCACAAGGTAAGTACATGAATGTCTGGCGGATAAAGAAAGAAGACATGGAGTGGAGTTTGGTGAGAGCTCGGAAATAAAATAATAGCCAGACTCTCATGACTTTATTCCAACAGTAAAAACACTTGAAAGTTGTCTAGGGTATGGTCAGCATTAGTTGTATAAAATCCATTACCTTCCTGTCTAAACCACTGTTATTTATGAGAGCCAGTGCTCTCTCCAGCCCAAACAGATTTATATTCACAAGAAAGTGCTGAAAACTCCCTTTCGATTGGTTGAAATATGTTAATTGATTTTGTATAAAACATTAGATCTGATGTTAACAATTCTAATGCTGTTCCGCCCGCAAGGGAAATCTCAGTCACAGCTGAAGTCAAAGTTTCAGATACACTTTTAAGCAACATTTCAACAGTTGCCTTTTTTCTGTGATTGAATAGCTAAAATGATATATAACTGGTTTATTCTCTTAGTTAATTCTCTTTATTTAACTGATAAATTTTGAAAGAAACTATTTTAACTGAATAACTTTATAGTATAAACATATTTAAATGTAGCTGCTTACAACACACTCTAAAACATTCGAGAACTGCTGCTTGATTTCCTTTCATATTAATATACTTTTTAATGGTTTGGGAACCAATATGCAAGAAAATCTTTTGACATTTTTTGCTTGACACGTGACTTATTCTGTTCAATAATTCATGGTCCATAATCCATGTGATTCACATTTATGCTTCACTATACATTTTCAATAGTATACAGATGTGCACTGTAGACACAAAGTAAAAGCATGACTGGCCCTGTCTGCAGTGCAGATCTGTCTCCTATTAAACTGCAATTAAACAAAAGTCATATATATATTTATATTTCACTTGCATTATCCCTTCTGTTCCATATGGTACATTATTAACAAGTTCGGTTAGTTAAAAGCTCTGCTTTTTTACCTCATCATTGTTGTGTCATTACAAAAAAGGTTGCTTGAAAATTTAAAAGCAAACTTACATTGTGTCCTGGTTTTGTTCCGTCTGATGCTGACTTCAGTCCAGAGAGTAGGATACTGTGAGGTCATGTCTAACATAAAACACCAAGGACATTTTTGTTGCTGAATAATATCACAAAAATATTATAAAAACTTTAAAGCAAATTAAACTTAGTGTTGATGGTTTAGATGACCACCACTCACCTTCCTCGTCGACTGGTAGTTGTGGCTCCTCAACAAGAATGACAGAGTCATCTGCATTTAGAATGGAGAAGATTTGCAAGGAAACTACAATTACAAATGTCAGCTAGATATTCATGGAAAATAAAAGATGAAATACTATTTGCACTTGGCCCGGCCAGGAGAAACAGAGGAAAAAAGGTTGGAATAAAGAAAAGGCTAAGAGTATAGTCTAAAGGGAAAGAAATATCTATTTTAATGAGTTAGACGGGATATGTTTTTAAATATCTGGTAGGTAATATTACCAGAAAATGTGTGTAAGATATGTGAAAATGTTTGTATATTAATATATACTACATAATCACTGATGAAAAACAGAAGCCTAAAGAGATCATAAACATCTACAGAGAAACGTTCTGTACTTTTCTGATGCTCATCCCGGCACCTCATCCAGACAGTGACTCCTAATCTGGGATTTTCTCTAGCAGACACAACAAACTGTGTCTTAAGAACATAAACTCTGAACTCAGAGAAACCAAATACTTCTAAAATCATAACAGACAGGTTACTTTGATTATTAAAATAAGATTTGTGCTTCTGTATCATTCGATCCATAACTTGTGTTAAATGCATATTTGATTTCATTGAGCATTATATTGAGCATTCTCTGAGCATTATATACCACAGTGAAAGACCTTACAAAGGGAAAGGCTATTTACCCTTTTAAAGAAACAGAAAGCAGCTATCTATGTCTCTATACTTCAAGGTGAAAGGTGTTCACATTAAGTGGTGGTCAGTATTTATCAATAGTGGTAAATGCAGACAGGGTCATGGGCAATCAAAGCTTATTTATGCATGTATGAAGTGTAGGCTGCTCAAATTGCTGTAAGTGGTCATAATGTAATTGCTTTAAAAATGCTGAATTATACAACCAGTAAACAATGTAAACTGGCCTGGACACCAGCCTGGACACCAGTTTTTGTGGCACACACCAAACCAGACACAACTCCCAAGCCCAATCAGTACCTTCAACCAATTGTGTCAGTCAGGCTAACATCACCAATTAACCTAGTGGTCTAGCCTATTATATCACTGTGCCACCTGAAAACCCCACCATATTTTATTACTATGATTTTTATATTTTAGACGGAAACCAGGCATAACAAATTAAAGCTCTGCCTGAATAGCTTGTCTCTCTGCCTGGAACAGTTTATGTTGGCCTGATGTAATGTATTGTCCAGCGGCATCCAAAACCCATGTGAAACTATCAAAACAGACCATCCTGTTGGTCCAGACATTTTTTTTAGTGCAGACATAAAACAGTGAGCATATAATGATTTTACCATCTGAGTGAAACATGCAGTATAGCACCACAGCACATTCAGTCTGAACTGTATGAAAAGACATACAGGTGTATTGAAAAACAATTTTTTGTTCTGTAGAGAGATTCACTTGAAAGACGGCTGAATATCCAGTTCTAAAAAATATGCTTACATACCTTGACATCGTTATTTGTGTAATGAATTGCATTACATGCAATGTTGGAAGTGTTCTTCATTTTGTGCCAAACACATTTTAAATAGCTGAATTATTCTTTAAGTATGTCACAGACTCAAAAATTCACCCAATAGGTTCACACTGTGAAGATTCGCTGCTCAATACTTTACATTACCATCCTGATGAGAAGTCGAGTTGAGTGAGTAGTTAAGGGTATCTACCCGAAAGGTGCAAATTGAAGTTTAATATCCGAACGACTGTCTGGACCTACCTCAGCACTCTGACGCAGGGGCATACCAGATTGTATATAAGTATACTGAGAAGAACATTGCATGTTATGTCGAGATTGTTTCATCCTAGCAACTGTAATTATAAAATATTTTGAGCCTCTTTCGAGTTAATCTCCTTGTAATTTTAAACAACATATTGCTGGGCTGATGAGGGTTGGCGTGGCCACCTTGATGAGAATACCTTGGGTCAGATTGTATCTACATTATGTGGCAACCATGGCCTGCTGGTTAAAGAACTGGGCTTCTGATCAGATGGTTGCCGGTTTGATTTCCAGAGTTGACAGGGCAGACTGAAGTGCCCTAGAGCAAGGCACCCAACCCCTAACTGCTCCCCAGGAGTCGTGATTTGAGCTGCCCACCGCTCTGAGCATGCGTGCTCACTGCCCCCTAGAGTTCACTAGTGTCTATATGTGTGTTTCACTGCAAGGACAAATTTCCCTTTGTGTAGAGCACAGTGGTAAAAAAAAATCAAAATTTTAAATGTGATTATGTATCAGTAAAAATCTAAAATGTCATGTGTAGGAGAACCTTTGGTGGGCTTAGCCCTTGGTTCAGTGAGAGTTAGTCCTTTGGGAGTACTCCTGCTACACCTGTTCAATATAAAATAATGAAATGACTGCCTACTGCCTTGTCATTGATGTAGGCGTTACTAAAGTATTATCCACTGTAATTGACATAATATGAATCAAATTTTGGGTTGTTTTTAATAAATGAAGAAGCAGGAACATTTGGTCACTTCATACATGCTAGCCATTTATGATGAAATGCCTTGATCAATGATCACATGGGAAAAGTCACAAAATGTCTTTGTTCTTCTTGGACATGACCATGCTGTTTATTTCAACTTACTTCTAAAGAAACTGAAGTTGTTGCAAAATCCAAGCTATTGTCATGAAACACTAACCGATGTCATTTTATTACTGTCAGACTGAAGGTTCTTTTTTTGTTTTAATGATGAGGCATCAGACACGTATCTGATTTAATTTCTTAGAATCAAAACAGCTGATTTTGCCACATTATCGTCCAGATACTTTATACTAGCATCATGTAAAAACAAATATTTTTTGTCTAATATTGTCAATTCTACAGTTCTTAATTTTGTTTTACCTTTCTATCTATTCAGTACTGAGCCATGTCCTATTCCAAAAGCCTACTTCCCCTTCTTTTCAGCTGTCAGTGCTCATAATGTTATGCCTGGTCAGAATACAACAACCTCCAATTTTCTGTAAAGGCTTTTTACAAGATTTTGGAGTGTGTTTGGGGCTATTTGTGCCAATTTAGTCAACAACAAGTATGTTTGTGAACAGTACACTGTTTTACTATCAATAATTCAATTAATCCAAAAGGTGTTTAGCTCCACATGTATCTGTGTTTAGCTGGATTTTTATCACTGTTTCAATTTTAAACTTTATAACTCTGTGTTCTGAAAAATGGTGAGAATCAGCTTTTCTGAGACTGAAAAAATAAAAGCTTAACATGGAGTAATGTACTAAAAGTATGAGAAGTGCTAAATTATTACAGCCTACTGGTAGGTAGCACTGTTGCCTCAAAGCAAGTTTGATACCCAGGTGAGGCACTCCTGATTCTTACAGTGTGGAGCTTGCATGTTCTTGCAGTTTTTTCCAGGGTTTACTATGAGTGCTCTGGTTTGCTCCCATAGTCAAAAACACACAAATTAGGTGAATTATACATGACTGTGTTTGTTATGGACTTCTGTACTGATGTAACTTGTGTAGTGAATAATACCGTGTGACTTTCATGAATGAAACCAACAATGAAAACTCATGAAATAAGTAAAATAATCAGTAAAATAAAAATGAAATTGTGTGTGTGTGTGTGTGTGTGTGCTTTTGTCGTGCCCTTTATTAGCCATAGGGGGAAACCAAGGACAGAAGGGGGGTGGGGTTGCTGGGGGGGTTAAACTGAGGCTTTTGGAAAATTTCCTAAAGAAAGAGCCAGAAACAAAACACTGAAAATCCTCCGTCCACTCATCAATCCACCTGCTGCACGTCCACTCAGTCCACCCCCGGACCTCCAGTGTGTGTGTGTGTGTGTGTGTGTGTGTGTGTGTGTGCAGGGGGACAGAAAGGGAAATTGAGAGTGATCGTGGTCTGTTTCGTTTCCTGTTGGGCCTGAGAAAAATCTCCTGATAGGTCTCACTGCCTGTCTCTCTCTCATTCTGTCTCTCTGTAATTACAGACCAGTGTTTGTGTGTGTGTGTGTGTGTGTGTGTGTGTGTGTGTGTGTGTGTGTGTGTGTGTGTGTGTGTGTGTT
>JAYDZG010000039.1:10491334-10508023 GCA_034509265.1 Microcambeva bendego
ACATGGTATCTCATTGCACATTTCAAAAATAATCAATGATGTTATCTGAAAAACTAGACATACAAAGTTGTGTGTAAATTGTAACAAAAATGGTAAAATACAAAAAACATCCTGCTGTGAAGGAAAGAATATAAGAAAGAAAGAAGATTTAAGGGATGAAAACAGTCGAATGATAATCTCCAAAGAGCACTGGAAGGGAAATGCAGTTAGTGAAGCACATCTGAAGATTCTTCCTCTTGAATAATGATGCAGCTAAAAAAAACTCTGCATGAGGTAGATGATGCTGTAATCTATTTCATTATTACAAGTTTATATATTGAGTATTGTATATAAATTAAAAAGCCTTGGAGATTTGTGTGTACGGTCAATGTGTTCCGTACACTTGCTGCATCCCTTTTTGATACAAGCTATATTTTGGTTAAAAAAACAGTGTAGTATACTACTAGTTTCATTGACCAGATTCTGAATCTAACTAAAGAAATGTCAACTCTGACCTAACATTAATGTGTAATATAAATTAAATGTACAGGAGTGTATGGAACACTGTGACCTTACTCAACATGTATTCATATTTTAAGTGAATAAATGTTGGATAATGGAAGCAAAAAATTGAAGTAATACTATACCTGCTTTCCCTGGTTCTTTGGGAGATACCTTGTCATGCTTGGAGCCTAAAACAATTGAACAGGTTTACTATTATTATTATTATTATTATTATTATTATTAGTACTATTTTACCAGTGAGCTGTAAAGATCACATCCTAATTTAAATGCCACTTTATTTAAAAAAACATTTTTTTAAATATGATGCCCAACAAGCTCATGGATAGGTGTCCAAACACTTTTAGCTGTATAACGTATATCTTCCGAGGCCTACAGAACACATCTATCCTGAATACTGGATCATTTTAGTAAAACACACAGCTGTTTTCTGTCACTTATTCATGCTGTACTGATTAACCCCTCTTTTGTGCAATTAAAACATTTTTTCCAATTGGTGAATACAGTCATGCAAATCGTACACAGTTTATGCTAGAAGTCTTTGCAAAATATCTGCACTGTCTAAGAGGGTTGAGACGGGGCAGGTGGCTTTGGTTATGTGAGAGTTTTGGCAGGCTGTGTAAGGCCAGACCTCTGGAGGATTAAACGCTTTTTCTCTTCATGTTTAAAACCGTAATACTAACAGCTTCAACAGACCCGTATTGTTTCTCATTGGCCTCGGGGATGCAAAGACCAAAGCCATCCACTGACTTCTGTTGAATCATTAATGTGCTATGCCGGCAGGCCTTGCTCAAACCCATCAGCACTTCACACCACCAAACACTATCACTACAGTTGTGTGCATATGTCACCAATACACACATAATGTAAATGCTTTTAAACTCCACTACTTAAATGAGGTGGTTTGATTTTCATTCCAGTCATAATAATAGACAAATACATCTTGCTTAATCTGGCAGCATATAATTTATTTTTCATGTACTTTTATCATTTACAGTGCAGTATGATAGTGTACAAACCGATATGGGCTATAAATCAAGATGTGGGTTGAACAGATGCTCTGTCCTGTTAAAACCTTAAAACAAAAATATTTCTTGAGATGTTAATCACTACATAAGAATACACCTCATCAACGATTTGGAATTTCGGCTTTGATGCTACTTAAACCAAGACCCTGTTAAAGCTTAACATGATATTTCCAAAGTTTATTGTGGTGCCTAAGCATCCACTTGTTCAGTGATAAAATTGTTCTGTATTTACCAGTCAAGAGGAGGATAGAGTTTTCTCACTGTTGCTTCAGCTCAAGTGAAGCTAATTTCAATCTATATAATTTAATTGACTCTTCAAATAGTTGCCTGACTACCTCTTCGGAAATCTCTTATTCTTTTGATGTATCCATTACCAAATGTCAACAGGCTCTCATTTTAAGAAGGGTACACTCATCCATCAGCACTGGACACGACCAATTGCGATTTAAAGTGCTACACAGACTGCACCTTGTGCCCAGGTGGAGCGGGGGTTCTGCTAGCACTCCAGTGCTGAAAGTCTTAACTTTTCAGTTCAAAACTTTGTGTAGCCACCCTAGCCACCAGACTGCATAAATTGGGAGCAGGTTAAAGGATTCAAACAGACTGTTCCCAGGTAAATCTGATGCATGCCCCAAATGTAACCACTCACCAGTAGATCATCCCCAAGTGTTTGTGGATTTTTGAAGTGCTGCTTCAAATTGTTGTCCTTTTGGTCTGACCTAGATATTATGTGTCCTATTGTGGCACTGTTTGAGTAATTGCTTTTAGTACGCTAATGGCCAGACTTCTGTCACTACCTACAAGCTAAATTGCTACAGGTTATGGGTTGTTTCACTTTCATGCAGTCTTTGTTGTTGAAGGAACCTAATGTTAATCTGTGTTTTATTCCTTGGTAGTTACTGTATGTTTATTATACAAGAAAATCTAAATAAAGAAAATGGTAAAAAAAAAAGAGCAGGATAATGTGAGTGGTTCAGCTATGCCTAGTTCACTCTAGAAGATTGTTGCCCTAATTTTTTTCACTTGCTGATTGGTCACTGCTCCCTGTGCAGATTTTAAGCATTCGGTCTGGGATCTAAACTCGGCTCTCGATCCTTATGTATGAACTGTTCAATGACTTGACCCGAGTGGCTTGCAGAGTGCTCATGCTAAATATCTGGATCAGTCGGGCAACTGGCAATGAGGGCAGAGTCGAACTACAGCCTATGAGAAAGCAAGATACCAGGTGAGTTATAAACACTGGGACATATAATTGAGGTGAAATTGGGATATAATATTGTTGACTGTGTTTAACATTAATGAATCTTGTGTATATATATATATATATATATACACTGTATATATATACATGACAGGTAATCAGTGGTTACACAAGATTCATATATATATATGGGCAGTAGTCAATTTACAATGATAAGTTACAAGGCCAAGATACAAGTTAAAAAGCACCGAATGTGAATCCTCTTGGTTGCTCCCATTAGGGGTCGCCAGAGTGTGGTTCACATTACTGATTTGACATGCTTTTTATGCAGAATGCCCTCACTGACGCAACCCTCCTAAATTTATTTTTATTCAGTTTCAATGTTGAATTTAAATAAAGCACAGTCTTATTGTTTGTTTTCATTTCACTACAGCCCATTATGCTGGCCAGTTGGCAACTCGCATACTCTGCAACATGCTCATTAAGTTGTCAAAGCTGTCTGTTTAGTCTGTCTGAGTACATAAAGTCCAGTCAGCAAGCTGTCAAAGCAAATTCTTATAATGACCTATTAAACTGAAGTCAATTGAAGTAATAGAACTGGGCAGGTGCATGAACATACAATTTTAGGGGGATTGCAAGATTTCCTTACATTGCATAAGTCATCCAAACCTCAGAAATTCTAGTACTCTGCTTACTTTGCCCCAAACTGTTTTTACTCAGAATGTAAATGTGTTTTGCAATTTGCAAACAAAGTGAGAGCCAATGAGCCTTACCCTGGCACCGAGGCTTCTTATTGGCTACAGCTGAGCCGCTGATGGGTCTCCCATTGGGTGTTACGCACCAGCAGTAGCCTGTGTAGCTGTGGCATTGGACCTAAGATTAATAAAGAGATACATGTTTCAAATTATGCACAAGGCTTAAAAGATTTTTCTTATCACTGGACACATTCTCTGGGATTTTTGAAACATTTTATAAAGCATTTTATTGTCATGCACATTATCAGATACAATCGTCTATTGAAATGTATGAACTGAAAACAAAACTTTCAATGAAAATTGATATACAGTATATTTATGGAATATATGCCATGGTGGTTTGGAATTTTTTTTTTTTAAAAAAAACTTCAAACATTTTGTAACTGTTTTTTTATTTTTATTTTTACTGGATGATCTGGAAGAAATACAAATGACCAATCACAAATCTAACCTTTGTCAATTTTATTATGGATTAAAAAATGTTGTGAAATGGCCTTCTGTTTCTATAGGAGCTACGTAAACATGCATAACAATTTTTCAATTTCTACTTAGAACTTTAGCCATGAGTAATAATGTTGCTGTCTCTGTTCCACAATTGGCATCTCTAGCCAGTTAAAAAGTTTTCCGTAATTTTCTAGCAATTTGGAATAGCCAATGAATGTTTTTGAAAGGACAAAACATTGGCTTGGTAAGTAGCACTGTTGCCTCATGGCAAGAAGGTCCTGGGTTCTATCACCAGGTGGGGCAAACCGGTCCGGTCCTTTCTGTGTGCAGTTCTCCACTTGTGAGTGAGTGGGTTTGCTCTGTGTGCTCTGGTTTCCTTCGACAGTCTAGAAACGTCAGATTTATTGGAGACACTGAATTGACCTATAGGTAAATCGGTTGAATGGGTGTGTTTGTGTATGTTTGTCAGTCCAAAGTGTGCCTTTTACCCAATAAAAAGCTAGAATAGGCTTCTTGAGATGAAGGAAAAATGCAAGACCACAAATATAAGTAGATTTTGCACTGCCTACTACACCTTCAACTTTTTATGAGATTTTTTAAAACTTGGGTTTATCCTTTGTACCTATTCAGATACCATGCATCTTACCTCACTGTAAGTGCCATCTGGGTTGCAGACAGGTACAAAAACCTGTGGGAAAAGTTTCTTGGCCTGCTGCTCTGTATACTTCTTCTCAGCCACACACCTGGATGTATCTAAATCAAAACAAAGGCATATAGTCAGCTAGAGATTTAATAAATACTATTTATTAAAATTTTATGAACTAATTTACAGTCAGTCAAAATGACGAGTAACAACTGTAGCACGATTATTGATGAAAAGCTAGCATTATCAGAGATTAGAACAACTAATTTTACATTAAAACCCAAAGGTGAAAAATTAAGGAGATTTCCAACAAGCATCTGGGTAACATTAACCAAAATGGTAAATAAATAGTTTAGACTATTAAATAATTGCAATACATTACATTACAAACATGTAAGAAATTAGGCATTAAAGGCATATCAATAACAGACAGAGATCTATAAATTATCAACATATTTCAAAATTCATTCACTTCAACCCAATTGAGCATCTGTGGGTCCACCTCAATTGTGTTGTTCGCTCTATGGATCCTCCCTAAGCAACATTATGGATATCATGGATATTAGTAAGTGGTAGTAATGGGACTTGACAGTGTATATTACAATGTTTCTCAAATACAAAGTTGGACCAACGTTTTGAATAATGGCATGGTCTTTTATTTCAAGTAAAAGGTCACTGAGGTCGCTCATAGTCAATTATAACGTTTATTATGAGTCACATATTATTTTATGATTGTGTTCTCATGCTTAATGCTGCTGGTTGTGTTTTTTGCCTTTCATTTTAATATTCTGTTATTTTTGTTTATGATATATAATGCTAAACCTAACCCTAACTTCCAGATATTGTTTGGTTTCATGTGATTTACTTTGTGTGCTGAAAATTTTGATGTTCTATATAAATGTGTACGTATGCATGGTGACACAGTATAACAAAAAATATGTTAGGTTTTCTCCTCCTCCTTGCACTTCAATATGAATGACTTTCAAATTCTGTTATATAAGGTGAATGAGTCTATTTCCCATTTCACTTCATCATTCACCTTACAGCCCAAACAGTAAGATGAGATTCTGCAAATCCTATTAGTCTGATTCTTTTCACAGCAATCGCCAGAGAGAGAAAAAAACATACCTCTTCAGACAAACACATTCTTTTGCTTTTTCTCAACCCTCAACCATGGTGCAGCAAATTACATTGTGAAAATAAAATCAAGACAGATTATGATTGCTGTTATTTTAATATGTAGGTATCTGAGATGTTGATTTCAAAAAGGAAAGATGGCAATCAATAAGTTTAGAACCTACACACCCACACCCACACCCAGTCTTCATCAAACTTCCCCAGGACTGAGTGAATTGACCATCTCTGGCTGGAACACACAAAGCCACAAAGTGAAGCTAAGAATGAAGACTCAGAATGTATTTAAGTGATGACACATTTTCTCCACTGCGCAATGCTGTAACACTGCCTGACACTGGTGAGGTGGCATCTTGTGAGTGAGACACACTGGCCAGTCACCTACTTAATAAATGAAAAAAGAAGCATCTGGAAAAAGAATTATGGATTCACATAGAAAAAAATATTATTTAGTTTAATTTAGAGGATAGATGGATGGATGGATGATGAATGGATATGCAATTACAAACTATATAAAACCAAAGCAAAAAAAAACAGCTGAATGATGGAAAGTAATAATTATTGAATTAATACGCTTAAAAAATAATTAATTTATTTATAATAATTTGATGTATTCGATGGAGGGATGGATGGAGGGAGAGAGGGATGGTCAAATTGTTTAAAACCAATTTCAAGGCCAAAAGGAGAAAATAAGAAAAGAGAAAGTAACTCTGAAGGAGCAGCAAATGTCTTTTTTTATCCCAAAATTGTCATTACGCATGATGTGTTGTGATGTAACATGTTGTGATGTATGTTTACAATTTATTTATTTTATATAGTTTTTTTGTAAATAACAATGGGTAAAAAAACACCAGACCACAATGTGGGAAAATAGTACATGAATAGCAAATTGGGAAAAATTGAGACAGTGAAAGAAGCCTCTGAGAACTTTAGCATGCACTGTTTTGTTTATGGCTGACCAAACATTGCACAAGTTCCACATGGATGCATATGTGGATAAATTGCCAGAAGGATCATGGAAAAGGTTGCCCAATATGAGGAGGATGGTACAAAGTTTCCCTGCGTGGAACAAAAACACAAATGAAGTTGAGAGAAATGATGAAAAAGGACTGGAAAAAAGGACACGGTCTGAATCATCTCTGGGTATAAAATATTTCCCAGCGCAGGAGCTCCACATACCTACTCCACACCCCTCCAAAAGTATTGGAACACTGAGGCCAATTCCCATATTTTTGCCGTAAACTAAAAATATTTGTTTTTGAAATAAAATATCAACATTTCAAATTCTATTTCAAGGTATTTCCATTTGAATATAATACACAGTTTAGAACATAGTGCCTTACTTTCAAGCTCAAGCAATGAGATCACCTCCACTGTGTTTCACAGTTGAGCTCGTATGTTTGGGATCATGGGCAGATCCTTAGCCTTTCCATCACATTGGTAAAAGTTTATCTTTGTCTCATCAGTCCAAAACACTTAGATGAAGCTTGCATCTGTACTTCTTGCCAACTAGTTGTTTGCATCTTCTGGTGAAGCCTCCTGTCCTCTGGAAGCAGTTGCTGATGTCACTGGCATATGTTTTAGGGTCTTTTTGCAGCACACAAGTTTCTCTAGTAGTCTGCTGTTGTACATTTGTTACATCTGTACACCAGTCAATCAGGACATCCCAAACAGTTGTACTGGCCAATATTTGTGCAATTGCTTAATGGATTGATTTTTCAACTTCTCTAGGCTTAACAATAGCTTGTTTTTCACCCAGCTCTCTGGTTTTCATGTTGAATACTCCTCTAATTATACATGCACAGGCAAAATCTGAAATTGAGTGTAGACATTCAGCACTATTTGTTGTCTGAAAAAATCAATGTAAAATGACACACCTTGGAAACAAAATATGACTGACAGCCCCATGTTCCAATACTTTTACTCACAAGTAAAATGGGTGGGCTCAGAGAAAATGTGCTATCTTCTGAACTGTGTATCAGATTCAGATGTCATTACCTGGAAATAAATGTTGATATTTTATATCATATGCATATTTTAATGTCAGAGAAAAATGTTTTCAGTTTACAGAAGAAATAGATTGTTCGGCTTCACTGCTCCAATACTTTTGTAAGGGAGTAAATGAATAACAACACTTTAATACCAAAACTATGTGGACACCGCTAGTGAGTTCAGGTGTTTTGGCCATGTGCTTTCCCCTGTACCTAGAGCATGGGCAACAAAACATGCTTAGATGAGTTTGAGGCTGAGGAACTTCAGCGGCCTGGAGAGAGCTCTAATAACAACTCTATGTGTGTGGTACATATGGTCAAATGTATTAGAAAAAAACATCATAAGTTTCATCTAAATCAGAAATCATATACACCAATCAGGCATAACATTATGATATTCATAATATTGAACAGCACTGTGAAATAACAACACTGTGTATTCTGAAACCTTTCTCTCTGACCCAGCGTTAAATTCTTCAGCAATTTGATCTACAGCATGCTATGTTGGGAGAGATACAGGACTTAAAAGTGCTCTAAAGCAAATGTCAACTGCAAAGGAAAAGCAAGAAAAGTCTGGATTCCGGCACTGGTAGGGACGCTGGACTACGTTGAGTTAAAGCCACCGATGTGGAAGTCAAACCCAGCCCGGGTGATAGGTCAGACATTTCAAATAGATCCAGGGGCAAATGGAGAGCCTGGGGGAAGCGTCACTGGAGGAGGTGGAGTTAGCATACCCATGGCTAACCCTACACTAAGGGGGACCACACTACGTAGCAGCCCGATGGCTGTGGAACAGTCACAGTGTATACTGATATGTCACTCTGGCTCCTGAGTGAACATCAAGTTTTTGCTGCCTTTTGATTCTAGTGATCCGTTATGTAGCCCTCGGGAAGGTTATGAATTCACAGAGATGGAAGAAGCTCTAAAATTTCAAAGCAAGAACAAAACCAGAAGTCCATATTAGGTCTAACCGTACACCACTGACCCTTTTAAACAGTAGATATCTTTCTGGCCCTAAAGAAAACCCAGAGAAAAAATAGTTGCATAGTATGCCATAGTGAAGAAGGCTGCCTGATCTGCACTAAATCAGACTGGCTAGGTTGACTTGGTGCTGGTGTTCCGCAAACCTGTTTTAAATCATGCAGTAATTGAGGAATACAAACCTAAAATGTGTACATTTTATGACGAAGTTAACACCACAAGGTGCACATGATCCAGTAAATTGGCTGGAAAAGTAACTAGTACACTCCAAGTATTTTCTTTCTTAAATGAATATTCTTTGAGATGCAGTTGTTCAGTTGGCTCATCATAAATGTAACAAATGGGTTAACTCAACAAAATATTTCAACATATTTAATAATCACATCAAACAAAGAAACACAACACAAGACCAGACATCAACATAAGACCGGTGCAAAATGGTAATCTAAATGCTAAAACTAATCTAAGGCCTGACACTAGGGCTGTACTCAGTATCGGTCAATATATGAGTTCGTAGAGAAAAAGATTATCCGATCAGACACTGTTGCATAACAAATAAGTGGAAAACCTGTTGTTCAGGTGCAGCAACACACTTGTAAGTTTTAAAAGAGATACCAAACTTTAATTCTGTATTTTCCACTGTTGCAATTTTCAAACAAATGCAAAACATGGTTAGAAAAGCTAATGTATTTCTATTCCTTCAGGTCCCTGACTCTTCCCTCTTTCATAAAAACACAGTACCTATTTATACAGACATATGGATTTATACACATATTGACAAATCTGTATATATTAAACCTCAATAAACTAAATCCCCATAAATCAACAGTTTTAAAGTACTGTTTAGTTGTTTGAGAGAAGAAATTAGATATATGATTTTTATCTGTATCGGCAGATCATCTGTTTATTGAATCAATCATTTATTCGATAATAGATCTCAAACCACAAAAGTATGGCCACCCATGATTTAAGGTCTTTAAAAGCTTGAATCTCATGTGCAATGGGACATTGAAAAAACACATTTCATCATAAGGATCTCAATAATCTCATTTGAAGTCTCACCAGGTTTTCCATTATGGTGAGCCTATGGTGTCATTGACTATATTGGCTATTATTTCTTTTCCCCTCCCCTTTTCTGTTTTCCCAGTCCTCTTTATTCCATGTCATTATGCTGAGCGGCTGAGGAAGGAACTTACAGATAAAGCAACAAAACAAGTAAATAAAGAGGTCATTGAAAGGCAAGGAGCAAAGTGGGTGCTGCATTAAGGGTGACAAGAACCTCCCTGACAGTGCTGGCACAATGAGACTGTTTGAGGCCTATTTAACCTTTACCCTTTCAGAGTAATGAAAGACGCTTCATTGAACCCCACTAACAAGCAAATACAGATTAATTCTATTGCATTCTAAAATGGAAAATGTCTTGTAAAGAAGGATCAATTGATGCACCTCAAAATATAATGCAAAAAATGACCTAATTACATCAAGTATTTAATCTGATGCCATAAGATATAGAGCCAAAAAAATCTGGGCACCCCTGACTCCATTAAATCAAGTAATTAATCTGATGTTGTATATGATTGAGACACTGAGTATTTAATGACGCTGGAAGAAAAGTTTGGTGTGAATAAACTCCAGTGGCTGGCACAATCGATTTTTCCAAAACTTCCATGTCTTGGCACTTTTTGCTTATAAAATGTAAATTCACAAATAAAAATCTAAATTGTTCTGGAAAGCTTTACAGAAGAGTGACACATGTTAACGTCCACATCAATATCAATGGTTTCAAATGGTATGTCAAACAAGCTTGGTCAGCTGTCCACATACTTTTATTTTGGTCCCCAGGGTATTTTAAAAACTCCTAACTAGACTTGTAGCTTTCAACCCTCTTATGTCTTTACCTTTTATTTGCTGGACTAGTTAAGAACTCTTAAATATGAATGAAAAATAATTAAATTTCACCAAAACTCTTAAAAACAAGTGTAAAAGAATTTCTCCCATCTATGAGCAGTCTATATAATGAAAAAATACTGATAAATTCTGACCTTTGCATGGACCTCGGATAACTTCTAGCTGGGGGTCTCGGCACTTGGCTCGCTGGAACTCGCATCGTGAGCTAAAGGTACGTCCATCTGATGCACACAAGGGCTTGCGTGGAGCTCCAGCACAATCCATGTTACACTCTTTATCCTGGTCAACCCGCAGAAACTATGGGAGACAAAACAGGAAAATGTAATGTAATTTTAACATGCATAAAAGAATGTTCATTTATTTTTTGCATTTTACAATTTTCCTCTTGACATTAAACAATTTTCCTCTTAGGTCATTAAACAAAGCTAAGTCCTAAATAAGACTGATGGAATGGATGTTTCATTAAGATTGTCAGGACTTTATCATAGGTTTGAAAATCAAGCAAAACTACACTACTAACTATGCACCATCAAACTCTTGTAGGTTTTTGAAACACTTAGATTTTATTTTAAATCTAACTTAATTCACCCATTTATATTTACTGAAATATCACTTTGTATGTGTGAATCATTTCGGCTGCTCCTGTTAGGGGTCACAACAGCGTATTGTGATCCACATTATTGATTTGGCATAGTTTTTATACACCAGATGCCCAGCGTAAAAAAGTCAAATGTCAGTCCAACTTGGCAAAATATCGAAAACACAGCTTTGTAATATAAAAAAGCACAAAGATGTACTGTGACAGTAAATAAAGCAAGTAAAGTCAGATATGGCATACACACATTTGTTGAGCACCATTGTCAGCATCAAACCAAACTGTTCTACAAAATTGTTTGCAGATACTGTAAAGTATTTTCTTAGTGTGTGTCAGGATGTGTCGCAATAAAAATGTCTTAAGACATTTTACGCGGGTGTTATTTAAATAGCTGAGTTTGGATGGATTTCAAAGATATGTCCAGCCATAAACACATGGATGCACAGCAGGAATAGACCCTGCCTTTTCAGTATATGGGCTTGAATGAGAGAAATTTCATACAGTGAAGGCTATAGGTGGTCCATAAAAGTTTGCACTTCAGTATGTGAGGTTTAAAGCAGAATAAAAGGCCAAGATTTTGGTGCCAATTACAAGTGTTTAAAAATGCATTACTTGGTGTAAGAAACATCAAGCCCAGACCTCTGAGAAATAGTAATAAAAAGGCCAGGGCGACATGGTGGCTTAGTGGGTAGCACTGTTGCCTCACAGCAAGAAGGTCCTGGGTTCGACCCCTGGGTGATTAGAGACAATGAATTGTCCAGTAGGTACCTGTGATAGACTGGTGCCCCATCCAGGGTGTAACCTTGTGCCTTGCGCCCATTGAAGAGCTGGAATAGGCTCAAGCAACCCTCCCCAACCATAATTAGGATAAGGGGTTTTAGAAAATAAACTGAACTGAATAAGAAGCCAAAAAAAACAACTTTCACAATGCTTTCTTCCCTACATGGATTATAAATGTGGACGTCTTCCAACGATGAACATCAAAATTAAAAACCCTAAGCATTAACATGGAGTTCCCTTCATTGTGACGATAAAAGTCCAACTTCACCATTAGTGATGTCTTTTCACAACATTTGTGTTTGCCTGTGAGATTTTGTTATCCAATAAAGCAAATTCATTAATCAATCATGTAGTGTGACAGACTCTCGAGTATAGTGTGTACAGGAACCTGGCATTACCTAGACTTAATTATGTGCACAGAAATCTTCCTCCAGAAAGATTGGTAAATTACATCTTATCTTATGTTGAAGATCTTTATTCCAGGATCTTTAAATGTATCTTTGTTTCTTTTGTGAATTTGGGTCAACTTTATTGCAGTCTTTGGAACCTGGTGAAAGGGATCCAGTATGCTTGTGAGTTTGTTCAGTGATCATCTCCAAACCACCAACGGAAAACTGTCAAGTGAGAAGGCAAAGACTGAGCTAGCTTTCCTGATCAATCCCTAACACACTGCACAAAGAAGATAGTCCCCACAACAGCAGACTGGTAAAAGATAGGCAACAATAAATGACCTTAACTATAGTATAATCATCCCCATCCCCTTCCTGTACATAGCCTCTACTCTGTTATCAAGCCACACACCAAAGTACTTGTAAGTAGTATTACTTGTACGGTCTAGTACAATGCATTGCATAATGATTCCTACTTGGAATTCACTACTTTTCATTACCATCAGGTTCTTCTCAATGAAAGTCAGTGAAACTCTTATCCATTTCCCATAAGGGCAAACACTGTGTGTTATGTCAGTCATCTCTGCCTTGTCTTGCCTTAGAAGCCATTCAAACGTATTTAGAAGGGTTTGCTGTGATTCCATTGTCCATCACTCTCTCACCTGTGCATCAACCGGCCCGCCCTCACAAAAAATGTTCATATCTGATGAAAAGGAAAACTTGGCTGTTCACTTTGCCAGTTCAATGCTGAGGATCTTCACTGTCATCACATCTCTATCTTGATGTAACAAATAGTCCCTCTGATTATTCAAGAATAGGCATGAAATTCTGTTGAGTCAACAGGTGTGGGGTTGGGCCTTCCAGGTTTCCCAATTACACGTGACACAAACCACAGGCTTTTGAAAATAATTTATAAATGATTCATTCTTCACAGCTAATTCTTGATCACAAGCTTCAGAGACACACAAAGGCTTCCCTGGCACTCCTCTCTCATAAATCAAGAGAAAAGGAACGGAAGAGTCGCTCTGTGCGCTAAATCAGCAGCTTTCCTGAAAATTAGCCCAACATGACAGCTTACAAATGAGTTTGTAAGTTGTGTGTGTGTGTGTGTGTTAGCCTTAAAGAGTTTTGCACCTGGCTGGGGTGAATCACAGGGTTTAACGAACAGTTGCCCCACGGCAAAGGGCGTCGGCACTCCTGTCATTTCTAACAATAATTCCTGCGTGAGTTTGAGGTAGGTAACTGCATACGAGTGGATTTGTATGAATGGGATTTGTGAGTAAATTTCTGACAAGTTAATGATGTTGCTTTGTACAAAATGTTGATATTTGTATAGTAATTTTTAATTAGTAAGTACGTCTGGTCACGGTGGGACTGAAGCAGGGGAGAAAAACACCTTGGTAGAGTTCCAGATTTTCACCAGGTTCCATATGTTTCACTCAAACTATTATGTGACTAAGTGACTGAAACAAATACATTAGTGTTGTAATCTTACAAAATAGATTAATATCATTGGATGAATGAATGTTTTTTTAAACTAATAGCATTTAAGTAAAACTGAAATCTACCCCCCCCTTCCCAAAAAAAATAAATAAATAAAAAATAAATACAAATAAAATAAAAAGCAGTGTTCCATACATTTACATTTAGTTTGAGCACGAATATTTCATGTTTTGTCTGCTCAGCTTCATTTACTCCAGAAAATGTTGGGACAGGGGCAATTTAGGTTTGTTAATGAAGTGAAAAGCTACATGATGTGATTTCATCAGGTAATTGTAATTGGTTCAAAAGCAGCTTCCAGGAAAGGCTTCGATGAGTTTAAAATGACCAGATGATCTCTAGTTTGCTATGCAAAAGAACAAATGCATGAGAAAATTATTGAAATGGTTGAAAACAATGTACCCCAAAGAATGATAAGAAGGGATTTGCATATGTATTTTTCAGAGTGCAAATTATAATTAAACGATTCAATGAATCATGAAAAATTGCTATGTGTAAAGGCCAAGGGCTCACACTTAAGCTGGAAGCCTGTGATATTCAATCCTTCAGATGGCACTGCATCAAGAACCACCAGGATGAGCAATCACAAAAAGCAAATGTGTATTATGGTCAGATGAATCAGTATTCCAAGTCTTTTTTGGAAAAATTGACCATCCTGACATCCTAAGCAACAACTACAAAAAACGGAATCTGTCATGGTATGGGGTGTGTCAAGGCCGTTGGCAAAAGTCATTTACACTTATAGAAAAGCATATCCAGAAAAGTTCTCTGAGATCTTAAAGCTGCATTTTCAACAAGCATAGCTTTATAGCTGTAGAACAAAGCGAACATAGTTTGAAATGGGGCTTTTGTAATGCTGTTTTACCAGCTGGTTATTCATCTGTTATTGTCCAGCAAGTTCTAATCTGTCCACTACTTTCTGTTACAAAATGTTTCTCTTTCATGTTTAATGGCAAGTTTGAGTTCTGAGCTGTCTGGCTATTTTTTTTCTTTTCTTTCCACACATAAACCATGCAAAAAGAACAATGATTCTTCTCAGTTCATCTACCAGTCTATCCCTTTCTGCTTTTTAATTCTTAGCTACTACTTCTGAAAGAATGAATATAAACTTATGCATGAAAGCGTATCCTTTTTGCCGATGCTGTTTGGGGTCTCTGTGTTTCACGCTTCTGACTGACAGTGTCCCACTGTCTTGGGTCAACGAGGCCCCTGAACCTTTTCCCCAATTGGACTTCTTCCTCCTCCCCCTCTTTCCCTCACTCTGCAGCTGTGCCCCCGTGCCCTGTTCACTTCGTCTTTCGCGCCTCTGCTGTCAGAAGTCGCAGCGGGAGGCACGAATGAGTTGTCAGGCACCAGCTTGTTCTTGAGCTGGTGCAAAATCAGGACAAGGTCTCTCATTACGTTTATGTCAGAGTGATGTTTGAGTTCTTTATGCTATAACCAACCTAAATAGATCATAGTGATTTTACAAAAAATCAATTATTGACTTGCACAAGATGATACACTTAATGAGCAAAATGTCTAGACTATTTAAATCATTGTATTTCCACTATAGCATTAATAACAATGAATTACATTATGACCACTGACAGGTGAAGCGAATAACACTATCTCTTCATCACGACACCTGTTAGTGAAATATATCAGGATGCAAGTTTATCCTTAAAGTTGATGATAGAAGAAGGAAAAATTGCCAAGTAATAGGATTTGTTAAGTTTGACAAGGGGCAAATTGTAATGGCTAGACAAATAGTTCAGAGGATCTCACTGCAGCTCTTGTGGGGTGTTGCCGGTGTTCAGCATCTATTAAAAGGAAATAGTCAGGTCTGTAAAGGTCTGTAAAGACAGTTTGATTAGTTTGGTGTGGATTAACTCCAGTAGCCTGCCCAGATAGCTTTCCTCAACCTCCATTTGCAATAAAACTTAAGTCAGTTCAGAGTCAGGACTTTTTCTCCAACATCAGTACCTAAACTGATTTAATAAAAGTCAAAATTCATACTTTAAAGTCTTGTAGAAGCATTTTTAAAATAGTTGACACTAGCGCGGACTCCTGCTTAAGTGTCCATGTACTACTGGGCAAATTGTCTATACTAACTGTATTGGTACAGGGAGTAAAAGAGATAGCCAATTGCTGTCAGAGTTTTTTTGAAAAAGAGGAATTATTGGCATAGCTCATGCTGAACAGCTGATCTAAATGTGAGCGTGAGCCAAAACCGACTGCTGTGTTCCTACAATATTAACAAAAGATCTCAAGGATTCATCCAATTCCTTAGTTCAAATGGAAACAGCCAACATAGAACCAATGGGGACACTTAGGTCCAGCCCAAGTCTAAGATGTGAAACCATTCACTAGCACCACAGGATTCTTGAGCCACCCACCATGTCTGTCAGGAACTGACAATTTCCCGTTTTAACAGCTGCTTGCAAGTGTCCCAATAGAAGAAAGGACGAACGGACGACCACTGCTACCACCCAGCATGGACAAGCTGAATATCATAGCAAAAGAGTTACAGATATAGGGAATAGCAACCAGATGAGACAGAATGAGCTAATACAATGGATATAGTACAGACAAAAAGGCAGTTTCAAAAAGGCAGAGGAATTTTTGGGATGTTTGTGTGTAGTTTTTTTCACTCTTTCATTCTCATAGCATATTAAATATGAGGCGCAAAATGTAAGGTGAGGTGGTCATAGCAATCATACGGTGGACATACGATAATCACATTAGTGTAACAGACTTACCGTAATGTTTTGAAGTGTTTAGACTGAAACTGTGTCTGAAATCTCATACCTCAACACTAAATAGTACGCAAAAGCAGTATGCGATCATGGGTAGTGTG
>JAYDZG010000039.1:10566115-10589350 GCA_034509265.1 Microcambeva bendego
GGCTTTTCAGCAGGTGTATCACTGAGGAGGGAGAACCTGTTGGACATGTGCCGCTGAAAAGCTTGGTGCTTTGCCCTAGCAGTATTTCGCCTGGACATCACCCAGTCACCCCGCTGTGAGGACTCTAATGCCAGAGTCTGGAGTTCCACGTCAGGACTAGTGGCATTCGGGTCTGCTACAGTGGTATCCAAACACTCACTAGTACTAGTCTCTTCTAAAGCCCGAATGCGCCCTTCTAACACTGAAATCTTCTCCTTCAGACTACATGTGATAAGTGTAGATTGGTAGTTAAAGTTATCACTAGTGACAGAGAGAAAATAACTGAACATGGAACACTCTACACAATAATATAATGCTGCTGGAGCCATGATAGTAACACAATTATACTTAGCTTTAGATGAGGTGTTTAAGTTTCTGCTTTACGTTTAAATCGCCGGCGCATCTGAAGGTAGTCTTAGAAGACGTCTTTAATTCCGGACAAAAATGCATTAATGCACTAGAAATAATTTATAAAAATAGACAAAACGTGCTTCGTTTGGAGAGAACGTGGCTTTAATTGCGGACAAAAGTGTGTAGGTCAGTTCTGTATTGACTACGGATGGTCCCACACTATAACACGACCACCACCAAAGGCTGGTGACAACAGTGGCTGATGCATAGCGCGTTCCTTGATGTCGCCAACATCGTTGGTGGCCATCATTTCTGCTCAGCGTGAATCGACTTTCATCATTTAACAGCACTGAGGGCCACTGGTACCTCGTTCAGTATAAATGATCCCTGACCCATGCAAGACGATGACGCCTGTTTCTGTCATGGTCAGGTGCCCTTACAGGTCATCTAGCATGCAGACCACACTGACGTGACACTTAATTTCAATTTGCCTGAACTTGTGTGCCATTCATTAGCTGGTTCTGCAAGGCACTGTTCACAATGAACAGTCATCAGGGTGGGATGTGGCCAAAGGACGTCCACTTCTATGCTTTTATGTGACTCTTCCAGTCTCTCTGTATCTCTGTTAGAACCTGCTAATAGCACTCTGTGACACTCTAAGCTCAGTGCCCACATCCATCTGTTTGAAAATGTCGAATGATGAGGTACTGTTGATCAATTGTTAGGTGTCGTATTGGGCTTGTGCTGTCAAAATCCTAACAGCAGTATGAGGTGGACTGTTTAAATACCAATTCTAATTGAACCAGAAAATGTATTGGGGGATTAATGGATCAAACTCCTGTTGTGAATTTTGCCATTTAGCTCCTTGTTAGAGAACAGATAGTTGTGCAAAAGGTACTGAAACACTGAACAGCTGGCATTCAAAAGTTTAGAGAAAGTCACTAAGTTCACATGTAAAGGTTAGACTGCACCGGGAGGATGGTTATAGCTTTGGGAACTGCTATGCAGGCACTGTTAGGTCCTTCAGCAAGACTCTTAACCTCGTCTGCTCGACAATGGCTGACTCTGTGCTCTGACCACAATTTCCAAAGCTGAGATATGCAAAGAAAGAATTTCATTGTACTTTAATCTGTATTTGTGTAATGACAAATAAAGGTATTCTATTATTCTATTCTATTTTAGGTTTATCCTTACACTTCGGTTTCCTCCCACAGTCCAAAGACATGCCACCAGGTTGATAAGAGACACTGAATTATCCTGTAGGTACCTGTGATGCACTGGCACTACATCGAGGGTGTTACCATGGGACTTGCGCCTGTTGAAGTGTTTGGATAGGCTTCAGCACCCCTACCCGACCCTAATTAGGTTTAAGTAAAGTGTTTTAAGAAAATGAACTGATATATATTAAATATTTAAGAGGTTGAGAAACTGCAAAAAAGGGAGTACATTTATGGGGTAATGGGTAAAGAGAAATGGTACTCTATACATGGACAAAGCTGAAATGACACATTTCTACACAAAAGATTCCACTTCATATTAATAAACTGCTGCAACAGGAAAACATCTTCCCCCTGTATGATGTTGGTTTGCTTATTTTTCAAGATGGAGAGCTCATCATACCTAAATAAGTGCAGCATGGCTAACCCAACAGGGAATATCCAATTTAATTAAATAGAAAGGATAGGTTATTGTCGTGGCATACAAACGATCCTAGTCCTGAGGGCCACAGGCAAACCTTTGTACTGATGAGTCTCCAAGGAGGTGCAAGCGCTGAGCTTTTACCTTCCTTTTCATAAATAGGGGCAGGTCCAAACTAGCAGATGAGCCAGCTTACACCTACAGAATAATACTACTGATGCCAGGCTGGTGAAAAGGAGCTAAAGGAGGAAGACAAACGACAATAGAGGATTAGAGGAAGTGAGTGGGTGGGCCCACTGAATGAAAAAGCATCTAAGTATGCATAAACTATGTACTAATACAATTTTATCTAAAACTTTAAAAAGTTTGTGTTTCCTAAATTCTCAGAAATGTTACTGTACCCTGCAAAGGTATTCATCCCCTTGGATTTTTACCAATTTTGTTACATTACATCCTGTGTTTGAATGTTTTTAACTGAATTGTATGTGATGCAGCTGCACAAAATAGTCAAAGTCACATGCTTAGTGAAATGAAGTCCACCTGTGTGCAATCTTAAGTTACATGATCTGTCAGTATATACACACCTTTTTACACCTTGCAACACCATTAAGGGTTGGGTTATTAAATAAATCAAAATCTCTGATCCCCCGGAGCACAATCAAATCCATTATGCAAAGAACATGGTACAACAACAAACCTGCCAAGACTCTCAGACCAGGCAAGAAAAAAGCCTAGACAAAAATAGGAAGGCTCGTTTTAAGTTTGCCAAAAGGAATTTGGGAGACTCCTCAAATGTATGCAGGAAGGTGCTCTGGTCAGATGAGACAAAAATTGAACTTTTTGGCCTCCAAGGAAAACGCTATGTCTGGCGCAAAAACAACACATCTCCTCACCCCAAAAACACCATCCACACAGGGAAACATGGTGGGCATCATGCTGGGGGGATGTTTTTCAGCAGCAGGGACTGGGAACTTGATCCGAGGGGAAGATGGATGGTGCTAAATACAGGGATATTCTTGATCAAAACCTGTTTGGTCTGTCAGTGATTTGAGACTGGGACAGTGGTTCACCTTCCAAAGCAGAGGTTCACCTGACCCAAAGCATATTGCTAAACTACAGCATCTAATTAAGCAGCCTACTTGTAATCTCCATAGACAAATACTATCAGGCACAACAGATGTTTGATTACACAGTTCCTTGCAACTCAGTGATACACATTTTGTGTATATAGGCATCTACCACCACCCTATTTTACAAATAGGTGTTTAGAGGTGACTTGGCTCCCTTGTACTGCTGATTTCACTCACCATTCTAGTTCTTTAATCTACTCCGCATGAACCCCTTCATGTGTATTAGCAAAAGAAAAGTTCTTGCTGGACTGGCTTGGATTCAATAGGGAGACAACATTGTTTTCATACAAAAGGTCTGTATTGACAATGCATGCAAGGAAGGGTGGTCTAGAGCTTAAGTTTGGAGCCGGATTTCCTCATTAGTATTTAGAAAAGTGATAGATTCTCAGTAGCAAAGTTTGAATTCCTAGAAAATTCCTTGCATTAGCATAATTTGAAACCCTAGACAGTGATTACAGAAGTATAATTGGCACAGATAAACATATGTCCTTAGTTGTTGAGTACTAGTGTAAAACTGCATTAATTAGTTTAGCTATTCACTTCACTTTGTCTCTCTTCTGACTTTCTCACGTTTGTCGATAGTTGTCATGTCTAATCACCTCAAAACATCATGCCAAGTTTGAAGTATGGTAAACAGCATTACATGGGGCAGTGGCATACTGTGTTTGGTGAAAAGGGTCTTCTAAATCACTCCAACAATGATGTGGTTATATTTATCACAGTGTCATGATAGTTTATTAGCAATGCTGTTTGAGAACATAATGGTCACATTAATTTAACAGTGGTTTCAAGCTTTGCCCTACATGGAATGAGATCTCTGAATTATTGAATCTATTTACAATATTATGAACAGTATATTTGTTGCTCTAAGATATTAATGTACTTTGTCTTTGTTGATGTGTAAAGTATAAATAACCTTTGCCATGGACCATGTCAGACCCTTGCTTATAACAATCTGGATGGTCCCCTTTTTCCAAAAAGACCTGAAATGTTGATTTATCTGATGACAATACATGTGTTCACTGTTTGATGAAATCACTGTTACACCATCCATGATGCCTCTGAGCTGAGATAAGTCAAAGTTTTATGCATGTAACTACATATTAGCACATAGTGCTTTACACATGTTTGCCAAAGTAATCACTTGCTCATATGTTTACAGTGCATCTGGAAAGTATTCACAGTGCTTTACTTTTTCCACATTTTATTATGTTATTTGGGGCAGCTGTGGTCCCATAGTTAAAGAACTGGGCTTGTGATCAGAAGGTTTCCAGTTCAATTCTCAGAGCCGACAGATCAGGACTGAAGTACCCTTGAGCAAGGCACCCAACCCCTAACTGCTCGACGAGTGCTGTGGCTAGGGTTGCCCCCCGCTCCGAGCATGTGTGCTCACTGCCCCCTAGTGTTCTCTAGAGTGTATATATGTGATTGACTGCACGGATTAGGTTCAAATGCAGGACAAATTCCACTTGATGAAAAGAGTATAATAATAATAATAATAATAATAATAATAATAATAATAATAATAATAATAATAATAATAATAATAGGTGTTATAATATTATTATTATTATTATTATTATTCCAAAATGAATTACATTGTTTGGAATTTTTGCAAATTTATTAAAATAATAAAAACAAAGTTCAATCGGGTTCAAGTCTGGGCTCTGGCTGGGCCACTCAAGAACATTCACAGAGTTGTCCTAAAGCCATTCCTTTGTTATCCTGGCTGTGTGCTTAGGGTCATTGTCCTGCTGGAAGGTGAACCAGTCTTAGGTCCAGAGTGCTCTGGAGCAGGTTTTATTCAAATTTGTCTCTGTACATAGCTGCATTCATCTTTCCCTTGACCCTGACTAGTCTTGCAGTTCCTGCTGCTGAAAAACAACCCCACAGTACGATGCTGCCACCACTTGTGAGGTGAAGAGTGGTGTCTGGTTTCCTCCAATCATGATGCTTGGAATTCAGGCCAAAGAGTTCACAAATTTTGTTTCTTATAGACTGAGAGTCCCTTAGGTGCCTTTTGGCAAACTCAAAGATTTGGCAAATTCTTTTGCCTTTTACTGAGGAGTAGCTTCCGTCTGGCCACTCTACCATACAAGCCTGATTGATGGAGTTCAGCAGAAATGGTTGTCCAATGAGTGACCCTTGGGTTCTTGGTCACCTCTCTGACTAAGGCCATTCCACCCCAATCACTCAGATTGGCATGGTGGCCAGCTGCACGAAGAGTCCTGGTGGTTCTTCCATTTACAGATCATGGAGTTTTTCTGTACCCTTCCCTAGATCTGAAATGTAGGAATGGAGGCTTATTAAATAATGAAATCAAGTTGAGCAGACAAAATATTTAATATCTTGGTTTCAAACTGTCTGTAGTCAAATAAAAGTTCAAGTAAAGTAAGGAAAACCTTTTTCTATTTGCATTTTCCATACTGTCCCAACTTTTTTTATTTGGGTTTATATATTATCTCTAAACCATAGCACCAAATGCAGAGAAATAACTGGAATAATCATCCAGGGTCAAGGCGATTGGACATATGGATGAGGCTAGATCCATCCATTTGTTATCAATGCTCACAAGTTATCAAATTCTCTTGCTATAATCAATGATAAAAAGCTGCACAACGTACATAAACATTACATTTATTATTTAATATTTTTTGCTGAATTGAACAATTGAAAAACAATAAGTACAATGTTAACTAAAATATCTTTTTTATTAAAAATGCAAGGCTTAGCTGGTGTAGGATGTGTAAAAAGCAAAGATACTACTGATTCTGTCTTTATAAATATAAATAATGAGCAAATGTGATAATACAATACCGTACATAGGCAACAGACTGTTTACTTCTACACGCCAATCAATGTAATTTGACTAAAATTTCACAAAAATCTTTCACAATATCTCACAGAAGAATTTGTAAACAAAAATAGAATATTTATTCAAATCATGAGCAAACAGGTTAAATAAGTAATTAATTATAGACTAGTGATAAAAGTGAAAGTGTTTCCAAAATTTTGGCCACAAGTATAAAGATCTGAGTGTTAATGCAACTTTGACACAGATGGATTCAACAGGAGTAATCGGATAACCCTCAATCCTTACCTCCCTTACCACCCACAATGAAACACAAACAGACCCAGTGGCTGAACCTTTAGTCAGATTGAGGGATCAGAAGTCAAAGCAGGGCTTACTTGAGCCAACAAAAATCTAAGAGTCAACCATGTAACTCAATCTAGAAGTGAAAGTTCTGTAGAGCAGAAAGAACGGGTGATGAGAGACATTAACATGGCTGAGGAATGTAGAGTGTGTTTGAAATGTCATGTATATTTAGTGCTGATTAAAGGGAAAGTTCCCATCTGTCAAGAAAAGGAATGTTTTCCATGCTAAAGAAACAAACATGGCGACAGCTCACTGCTTTGTAGTGCTATAGAAATACACAAGCGAACTCTAAACAGATTGTATGCAGGTGAAAATGTCATGGTGAGCAAGCTTTCTTGAATGACCAGGCATTGCATTTGAACTGTGAAGCACGGTGGAGGATGCAACAAAGTTTGAGACTACGTTTTAGCACTGTAGTAGTACTTTCTTTTGTAAATGTGTTGCACAAAGTAACAAATTGAACATTGCACAGGATACATGCAAATAAAAGTGTCATCTGTGTGTCACACTTTTGTGTGTAGAACATTTGCAAAAATGATTCAATACATACCGGGACCAAGACCATCTGATCTGTAAAGCATGGTGGAGGGACAAGTATGGTTTGAGGACTGCTCTGTTGCTGGTGGACAGGGCTGTGGAAAATCCTATTCCAAAAGCACTTGCAATTATGTGGACATGATTTGCAGCCATAACAGCCTCTGCACCCCAGGAAAGTCTTTCCACTGAGATTGAACAAGAAGGCCTGGCTTCCAGTCAACATTCCAATTTATCCCAAAAAGGGTTCAGAGGAGCCGAGGGAGAGCACTAGACACCAACTTTATTACTGCACTTTTGTGCACAAGAGCCTTTCCCAAACCTGATAAATGGTCACTATCTGTCTGTCTGTCTATCTTTTTAGAAAAGGCTGGAACAGTTCAAAATGCAGTGTTCCTTACATTTACTTTAACTTTTATTTTATTGCAGAAATTTGGAAGGGATTTCAGGATTTCTCTTTTCATTTCATTTGTTAATAAAAATGGATTTTAGGCATGCAATATTCCAAAAATCATTTGCACAGGAGTAATTTAGGGCTAGTAATGAAGTAAAAAAATCATTTTCTAACAGGTGATGTCAATAAATGATGGTGATCATGGTTTGGTAAAAAAGCAGAGATCATTTAAATGTCTGTTGAGCAATGTAAAAAATACAGAATAATTTCAAACTGACTTAATCAGCAACCATAAAATAATAAAAACAGATAGAAGTGGTATGGGGCACATAAATACATCAGCCCAAGATCAGTGAGGAGATGAGTATTTGAAAGTAAATATTTAGAGTCATTACATCCCATCATTACGGGCTCATAAATTTAGGGTGATCACATTTTTGGAACACTACCCTGTAGTCATAAATCCATTGAGACATTGCTGTTAGCATGGTGATTACACAAAGCATGTGACATTGATTAATAAGGCTTTAGAATCATAACAGAGAGCAACAGTTGGCCCACAAGAGAGAGAGATAGAAAACAGAACGAGAAACCTAATTTATAGAATTCTCAAAACAAATGAGCATTATCCTAAATGATTGTTCTTTCTGTTACATATAAAAGACGTCCAGTAGAATTCCTTCAGTGAGCCTTAACAAAAACACACTGGCTCATCACCCTTCATCTCTACTGTCCCTCCCCCCACATTAGCATGATATAATCTCTGCTCTTATATGCTAAAGTGCTACAGACAATTTATGGCTCTGCTGATAAAAAGAGCAAACATTAAAGAAAACAAGAAAACAGACTACCTTGTAAAAGAGCTTTAAAATGCCAATGGTTGCAAATTCTTTCAGTGTGAATGATTCTACACAAATGCCTTTGATGTTTTTTTCTTATCCATCTTTCTGCTATAGAAAGATCCTAACTGACATTTCCACATGTACTGTAGATTCCATCCCAACATCTGTTTGCTTTGCTTCTTGCACCTTTTTGCATTATGTTTTTTATTCAAGTAGGAAACAAGGAAAATGCATTGCCAAATCTATGCAGACACATGACCGTAATTTTGATTTGTCTTTGGGAATTTGTGTCCATTAACGAAGAAAAGTGGTCTGGTGTTAAATAAGAAGACCCAGCTCGAAACAATGTTTCAGTTTCAGTTGAGGTAATCATAAACTGAAATCCCCAAAGAGCATAGCTGTTGAATGTCCTTACGCTAGAACAGAAAAGGGCCTTCTCAAACTGTTGATATATACTTATTGGAAACCAGTGTGACTAAAACTTTTGAGATCAGACAGAATTGTAAGGGGTACCAACATCCCTTTAAACATATGGTAATATTTGGAATAATTGATGGTAGATTTTTAACCCAATGTTTCCTCAACGATTGTACAATATCTAGCAAAGCCCAACCAAATCATGATTATTTATTCCCCATAGTACTTCACAGTTGGCATTAAATTAAGATTTGTGTGACGTTCCTATGTGTAAAGTAAAAAATGTATTCTCTTCTGTTGGATCTTCATGTGTAACTATTCATCATTAACTAGTGATGCCGCAAGGGTCTCAACAAAGTACATACAATGGGACTGATTAAAAGGTTGACTAAACCAAGACCTAGCTTATAGTGCACAAAAGAAGAATGTAAAAAAAATACAGCCAATGTCATAAAAAAATCTGTGTAAAGGTGAGCAAGGTGTTTTAGATTATATGGCTTCCACAGAGCCCTGATCTCAACATTATTTAGTCTGTCTGAGATTACATGAAGAGACTTGAGACTTCAAAAAAGTTTGAAGTTGGCTGGGTGCCACCCTAGCCTTTATGTTGAGATTTTGTTGACATTTTGAAAACATAAATTTTTTCATTATGCTACATTAAACAAAATCTCCTGAAGCAGCAGAAATGAAGAGGATAAGTCCACATGAGTAGCTAAAACACAGGACATGATGAATCTCCATTATCGTTTACGCAGGCTAATGTTTTGAGGATTACTGTCTTTAGATGTGACCTAGCATTTGCCCACACACACCCAAAGCAGGAGTCGTTTTCCCATGAAGCTTAGAGTAAACAGTAATTCTTTTGAGACGGAGGTGGGATAGCGTCTGGTCGTCTCCTGAGAGTGAGGATTCAGCTTCTGGCTTTATGCCACTTGTTCTTGCCTTTTTATGGGTGCTAATGAGATGAGGAAGAGCAGCAAAGGGAAAATTGTACGAACAAATCTTATTAAGTGGATTGTGATTTGGGCTTTCTCCAATTACTTTTATGATTAATGCCACCCTTTTTGAACATGGGGCAGGGAAGGTAGTAGAATTGTCTTGGTGGTTATTTAGCTTATTCTCACATGGTCAGTATCAGAAATCTAAAGTAGAATTGAATGTAATGCATTTCCAAGAATTAAAGCATATTCCAGGATGCCTGAAGTTCAACTGGACGCAAACTGGCGAGTATATTTGACAGTGCCTGCAAGGCAGCGTGACTGGACTATGAGGGTGGAATCTTTTAGTGCAGTGTAATGACCCAGCCTGGCAGATAAAGAAGTGCCTGTGCAGAGTACATAGGTGAAAAAGGATTCCAATAATAATCAAATGCAATCAGAGTTCCTCCAGCAGCAGAAGAAGAAATGAATGCGCTAAAATGAAATAAAGAAGTCTGACAAGTTTGATCTGGAGCAATATCAGAGCCCAAATTAAGACCATGTTGAACACCTTAAAACACAAATAACCTCCAGTGTCATGAAACACACACAATAATTACTCCATACTATTTTGTATATATTACAAAGAAGAGTGGACACTGTTAAAGTATAAGGTGCCAAACTCCATAATACAGGAATATCCCTGGTTTTGAAGTGATGTGTCTAACAAGATCAAAGTGCTTTACTGGAAGAATCCATAACAAGGAATCCAGACCCATTTCACATTCTCCAAGATTTTGGGGATCAAACAGCTTTTTAAATGGACCATATGTGAAGTGGGACAAATGTTTTCAATTATTACATTGCTTAAAGAAAGGATTCCTTTTCTTGGAGATTCTCCAAGACACGCAAACAGTGCCTAGGAGGACTATCAGGAAATCGGACCTCCAGGAGGAAACACACTCAGACACTGGGAGAAAATGCAAACACTGCACAGAAAGCACATGGACTGCCCCGCCCAACCTTGGGAACCCAGGAAATTTTTGCAGTGAGGCGACAGTACTAAACTATTAGTCCATTAGAGCATGCTGCTTCCTCTACACACTATTTTGATTTAAAAAAAATCATTCTATTAGAAGTCTTTTTATGTAAGGTATAACAAAATTAATTCTATACATATCCCAGTTTGTTAAGTAATAACACCTTTTGGCTTAGAGAGGGTTAAGGACTTTGCTCAAAGGACCAACAGTGGCATCATAGTACCTTAATCAAACTCTCAACTCAATTAATAGTATTAATATTTATAAACGCTCTACAATTATCCCAGATTAAAAAGTTTTTAACTGGTTTAACTTGTTTAGTTTTAGAAAGTGGCCATATCAATGCCCATCTGTAATTGTTGGGCCCCTGAGCAAAGCTCTAAATTCTCAATCAATGCTCAAGTTGCATTTAAACAAACTCTAACTTACTTTGTATAAAAGTGTCGGCTAATAAAGACCTAAACAGTGAAAAGCTTCTTTTGATAACAGAGTTGCAGAAACATGAAAGGGATTATTAGGTTTTAAATGTTATGGGTAGTCTGCTAGGAACTGAATCCTATTGTTTTGTAATGTTATCAAGGGTGGTATTAATAATAACAACCTGTCAGTCATCCATTCAATTATAGTTAGATGTACATCCACTGTTGTTACTTTAAACAGGTGAGTCAGAAGAGACACTGAAAGGTAATCCTCGTGTGATCCCCTACATATTTAATCCCACCAGTTTTATGCACATCCTGAAAGAAAAGACAGCTGTCCTGAAATTGCAGTTTCACTCCTGTTAGCTATTACACAAGAATGCTAGATGCTGTCTGTCTTACATCTGTCCTATTTTAAAAAGCATAGGTTTATTAGTTGACTGGAAATGAAGACTTTAGAAAACATAGCCCAAGGGAAAACTAGGTAAGACTTATTTGAAGATGGTGATGCCACCAAGTTCACTTTTAATGCAATTAGTCTAATTTTGAGTGAATGGAATATATGACCATGGCGCCCGGGGAGCAGTATGAGGTTAGGTGCCTTGCTCAAGGGCACCTCAATCGTGACCTGTCAGCTCTGCGAATGGAATCCACCTAACTTCTGATCCCAAGCCCAGTTCTCTAACCACCAGGCCATGGCTGCCTCTCAAATACAAGGAATTGAGGAATTTTTGATACAACAGAACAGTGGTAGCCCAGTGAGTAGCTTTGGCTGATGAACTGGAAGGTTGAAAGTTCAAATTCAAGCTCTACCATGCAGTCACTGGACCCTTGAGCAAGGCCCTTAACTCTCTTCTCCAGATGTACAGTATGATGGCAGCCACTCTGACCCCAGCTTCTAAACAAGTCGGGATATGTAAAGAATGAATTGCATTGTACTGTACACATCTATTAATCTGCAACCTTCCAAGCAATTGAGTGGGGGCGTAAATGCTGAGCTTTGGGACTAGACAGCAGATATTCACTTATCACTCAGACACCATTGAGGACAGTGGTAGCCTAGAGTTTTGGTTTATCAACTAAAAGGTTAACAGTCTCTGTTGGGGTCTTGAGCAAGGACCGTAACCCTCTCAGCTCGGGAGACACTGTACAATGGCCAACCCTGTGCTATGACCATGGTCTCCAAACAAGCTGGGATATGAAAAACAGAATTTCATTGTGTATACATTACATATTGGTGTTCATCTAATCTAATGTTTACATTCATAGATTAATAGATTTACTGATGTGTGTACACATTGGGTCGCGACAGTGTGCTGCACTTGTAATATTTTCTATCCATCTAGACATATTACATAGTATACTTTAGACTGTTCCCATAAATTAAAATAATTTGCAATTTAAAGACATCCAAGTTCTTTAAACAGACACAAGATGGTAGGTGTGGTAGAAAGTTTTCAAATCTGGATTAAATCATATCCTATCAATAGATCGAAAAAAAGCTCCTGTATCCATTTAGCTCATCTGGATATTGATAAAAGGCAGGCATTGAGATGTCTTTTTCACTTTGAGGAGTCAAGGAACCTGAGGATAGGAGACCTCTGCTTTGGAATAGGTGGGTTACTAATGTTTTCCAAAATATTCATGTTAAAAAATAAGACCACTTTCAAAAGGTTTTGACTTGAAATAAGTCCCTGTACCTCATGCAACACATCACTTTCCACACTGAATTATTTTATATTTTGTCATAACATAGAATAGTATACTTTTATTTTGTCATTTATACATATACATGTGTACAGTACAGAACAAAATGATATATTTTCATATACAGTGGAAACTTGACTTATGAATTCAACTGAAGGGTTGTTCTTGATTTACTTATTCCCATTTAAATAATTATATAAATATAATTATAAACAAATTTAATTATTCTGTGCCAGACACTCCAAATTATTTAACCTTTCTAATATCTCATATGGCCCCCGCTGTCATTGGATGTTCATTCAATGTAAATATGGAGTGTGTTCTAGCAAGTAGTCGTACTGCCTACATAGTCAGCTACTGAAGTAAATAAAATGTTGCCTTATATGACGATGCTTAATTAACTAACAAAGTTAGCATCATGCCCTTCTAACCAATGGGCAGAGCAGAAAATTGGTAAGTTGTTATTTACAAGTTGTAATACACTGTAATACACTTTTTAATCTTTATACAAATAAAACATCAAGCATGATTGATTTACATTTGAAAATAACTTCATTGTTTGCCCTGCAATGCTGCCTATGTACCGGGTTTAAGCACTTCTCTGTGGCGTGTATCGTTTGGTAATTATTTGGTTCAATAATTTATTCTCAGCCTTTCAGTTGATAGTCCAAAACTTTACCCACTAGGCTAAAACTTTCCCTTTTCACATGTTCCAAATTTTGTAGATAATGTGTGAAAATATCTTACAGAATATATATATTCAGTTGTTACAAATCCCTGGTTGTGACATTTCTATGATTAAAGCCAATAATTCCCAGCAGCTATGCTTAGAGAACAGTTGCAGTTTGAGCTTGAAGAGCTAAACCATGGTAAAGATGGTTTATTGTGCTCCCACTGTGAAACATTGGACCAACCTAGTAATTGTTTAAAATCCTCCTTCCTGTTGAGGTCTCTACAAAGAACCATGGTTACCCACAAGAGAGAATACCTACAGAGCTTTAGCCATGTTTTTACCCCTTGACTACTGTTTTGGTGCCAGAGCTGGTTATGGAGCAGGTGTTGGTTCAGTAGAACAATGGGCTGGCCCACACTGGCTTAAAAGTCCTCTCACATGATTATAAATCAATTGATTGAAGGTTAGATGTAGTATATGCAGGTAAACTAAGATTGTAAGAATACAGTGCCTTACAAAAGTATTCACCCCCCTGGCTTTTTAACAATTTTGTTACATTACAACCTGTGTTTAAATGTTTTTTAATCCGGATTGTATGTAACATAGCTGCATAAAATAGTTTAAGTCGGTGAAGTGAAATGAGAAAAATATATATACATATATATATAAATGTGAAAATAATATCTGAAAATTGGCATGTGCATATGTATTCAACCCTTTTGCTATGAAGCCCTTAAAAAGTTCTGGTGTGACCAATTACATTCAGAAGTCACATGCTTAGTGAAATGTCCACCTGTGTGCAATCTAAGGGTCACATAATCTGTCAGTATATACACACCTTTTCTGAAAGGCCACAAAGGCTGCGACACCATTAAGCGAGAGGCTCCACTAACCAAACCAACACCATGAAGACCAAGGAAATCAAACAAGTCAGGAACAAAGTTGTAGAGTAGCACAAGTCAGGGTTGGGTTATAAAAATATATTAAAATCTCTTATGACCCCCCCAGAGCACCATCAGATCCATTTTCATCAAATAAAAAGATCATATTACCCCAACAAACCTGCCAAGAGAGGGCTGCCCACCAAAACACTCAGACCGGGCAAGGAGGGCTTTATTCAGAGAGGCAGCACAGAGACCAATGGTAACCATGAAGAGTTCCCAAGCAGAGAATGTATCTGTCCATATGACCACAATAAGCCGTACACTCCATAGAGCTGGGCTTTATGGAACAGTGTCCAGAAAAAATAGGAAGGCTCATTTTGAGTTTGCTGAAGGGCAAAGGGAGACTCCCCAAATTTAAGGAGGAAGGTGCTCTGGTCGGATGAGACCAAAACACTATGTCTGGTGCAAAACCAACACATCTCATCACCCCCACCAAACACCACCCCCACAGTGAAACATGGTGGCAGCATCATGCTGTGGGGATGTTTTCAGCAGAAGGACTGGGAAACTGGTCAGAGTCAAGGGAAAGATGGATGGTGCTAAATACAGCTTTAGAAAACCTGTTTCAGTCTGTCAGAGAGATTTGAGACTGGGATGGAGGTTCACCTTCCAACAGGACAATGACCCAAAGCACACTGCTAAAGCAACACTCAAGTGGTTTAAGGGTAAACTTGTAAATGTATTGGAAGGGCCTAGTCAAAGCCCAGACCTTAATCCAATTGAGAATCTGTGATCAGACTTGAAGATTGCTGTTTACTAGTGGAAACCATCTAACTTGAAGGAGCTGGAGCAGTATTGTCTTGAGGAATGGGAATAATCTCAGTGGCAATATGTTCCAAGCTCATAGCTACTCATACGCATCCTTACTCCTACTCATACTCATCCAAAGCGACTTGCAGCTGTAATTGCTGCAAAAGGTGGCAGAACTATTTGTTGTCTGCTTCACAATAATAAAAAAAAATTCAAAGTTTTAGGCATGTTCTGTAAATGAAATGATGCAAACCCTCAAACAATCCAATTTAATTCCAAGTTGTGAGGTAACTTTTGCAAGGAACTGTATTTTATTCACTATTTGTGAACCTCTTCACAGCACAAAGCAACCCCAAATGACACATATAAATAGGGTTGTTTAGCATAGTTTTCTTCAACATGTCTCAGTCTACACTGCAAATGGTGTTCTCCTCTTAAAACCACCATTTATTGCTAAAGCCACCAATTAGCAGAAGCCGTGATCTTTATCTGTTGGTTGGAATTTTCCACAATAAGTGCTTTTACATGCACATTACTGATTTTATTATACATAGGTTTTGTCAGTGATAGGATCAGTTTTGTTTGGAAACTCATTCTTTTGTGCTCATGAAATTAAGTAGAAACTATACCTCATCCTAGAGTGGACTAAATCACGAGGTGAAATACATGGTACTTTAAAGACAAATTAATTAATTATTCATACAGTATAATACAATGCAAGCATTATTTATCCTATTCTATTTTTCTATAGCCTCAAATCCCCAAAGTTGATACAGAGTGGAAAATACATAAACAAAAATGCAGTGTTCCTTACGTTTAGTTCGACGTTTAATTGTTTGCAGTTTTGAATTCAAGATATTTGATGTCTTGTGTGCTCAACTTAGTTTAATTAATTAATAAACATCAATTCCTGCTTTTCAGGCTTGTAACATTCAAAAAAGTTGGGATGGGGAAATTTAGAGCTATTAATGACGTGGAAACAAATAATAATGATGTGATGATGGACGTTTTTTTTGCATGTCCCTTTGCTGTTGCATATTTCAGGACATGTTTGCAGGAATATTGGGACAAAGTAAAACCTGAAATACTAAATAACTTGGCATAATCTGTTGCAAAGTGTGACTTTCCTTTCCCAACTTTTGGGATGTGTTGCATGCTTGAAATGTACAAATGAATTAATAATAATAAATGAAATTATGTTGAGCAGACAAAACTTAAAATTCATCAGGTTCACATTGTCAGCATTTTCGATGCTGCTCCAACTTGCTGATATTAGTTTTATATTTTGTATATAAGCAAATTTTACCTATTGAACGTTATGATTTTTATGTTGTCTGTTAGTGTTTTGTGCTACCAATAGCCTGAAACCATTTTCTTGTATGTGCAAACATATTTGGTTAACTGATTCTAAAAAAATAGTTAAATTATGGTAGAAGCATAGCAAACATACAAAGAATATCAACGTTCAGAGTCAAACACTGAATAAAAATACCAGTGCATTGTAATACCGGTCCCAAGCCTGGATAAATAGGGAGGGTTGGGTCAGCATCTGGTGGTTAAATCTGTGCTGTGGCAACCCTTTATGGGAGCAGATAAAGGTAAAAGAAAAGTTATTTAGGAATATTGTCTTTTTGGAAAAGTTGCTATGCTAACATACAGCTATTAGCTAATAATTATAATATAAGGCACAACTTGAAAAGATAAGACCAAGGAACAAATAAACAAACAAACAAAAACTCTGATAATGTAAAGTAAAATGTTTGTTGTTTTCATAAATTGCATTATTTTATATACTGTTGTTTGGCTGTTATGCTTACATGCTAAGCTGGATTGTTTGTAACTAAGGCATTTGTACTTTGTATTTGGCTTTGGAAAGATGACCAACCAGCTTAGACATTCAAGATGTTTTTAATGTGTGTGTGAGTGCGTTTAGGTTTTGGGGGGTGGGTTGTTATCAGCTTCTTGTTGAGGAGCAAAGGGCAAAAACAGGATTTTTCCCTTAAATGAGGACAATCAGCACCCCTGAGGCCTGAGAAGTAACACATTATTGGAAGCAATCAAGTAAACATTCACCTACCCCCTACAAACACATGCATGCACGCACACACGCACACACCCGCATGCATGCACGCACGCACACACACACACACACACAATCTTTCAATGGTAGTAAAGAGTTTATAGATTGCTTAAAATACAGATATGTTTTAATGATAATATAATTCCTGTTTGAAACACCTCAGTCTTGCCTTCTTTGACTGAGAAGAGTTTCCCTTTCACCCCCAATGTGCCATATCTATACTATGGCCTGTTAATCATGCCACACTCGTTCCTTGCCCAGCAAACAGAGATCAAATTTGCTGTTTTTATGCAAAAGCAATGACAAAACAGATCCAGGATGAAAGGAGATGAACTTATCAGGCATTACAAAACATCTATTATTTGTGGATTATTGGGTGGATCCACCTAGGGAAAAAATCATTGTTAGTATTTAAAAGGGCTTTTAAGGATAATTTTATATACAGTATATTAGTGCCAAGCAATACACTTGATATGAATTACAGATACTATTTCAGTTTAGTGGAAACTTCTTCCAGTTGTTCTGATTGGGTGTTTATCCGGCATTAATTAAAATAAGGTCTATAAACACCTTGTTGAATGTGAAAGAAAGCTTAACCCCATTTAACACCTTTGCAATAAATTGGAACTTCTACTGAAAGTCAACTTTTGTCATTATACACAAACATTCTGTAACATTGGAAAACTTTATAGCCAATAGGTTAGGTTGGGATGGTATGTAAATGCAAGTAACTAATTATCTACCTTACTAACTAACCAAATAAATACACATACAGTACAATGATTGCAGACAATCATTCATTTACCTTTAAGAAAGACTGAAAGAGATTTGCATATTTCTCTCTCTACAGTACATAATTTCCTTAAACAATTCAAGAAACCAGGAGGAATTTCAAAGAGTACAAGCTTAAGCTGAACGCCAGTGATATTTGATCCCTTAGATGCTACTGCATCAAGAACTCCCACTCAACAACAGCTGATATAAATGCATGGGCAAGAGATTACTTTCAAAAACCTTTGTCAAGCATTACAACACAGAGTTACATGCACAATTGCCACTTAAATATTAATTGTACAAAAAAGAAGCCATATGTTAACCATGTCCAGAACCTGCTTCAACTTTTTAAGCTCAAAGACATCTAGGATAGACCATCACACAGTGGAAACGTGTTTTGTGGTCAGAGGAATGAGCATTTCAGGTCTTCTTTGGAAGAAATGGATGCTGTGTGCTCCAGACCAAAGAGGAAAATGACCATCTATATTGTTATCAGGAACAAATCCAACAGCTGTCTGTCATGGAATGGGGTTGTGTCGGTGCAAAAGTCATTTACATTTTTGTGATGGCAGAATTAATGCAGAAAAGAACATTGAGATATTTGAGCAACACAAGCTGCCTTCAAGATCTCATCTTGGGACTAACTAAATATATCAATAAATAAAATTAAAGTCAATGCACTCTTCAACAAAACAATGCAAAACCACCTGCTACACACGGGTACTGGGTACGCGTACTGGACTGACCTGTCTGCAGACCTGCAAAGCTAAATAAATAATTAAATTTCCAAGACATTTTGAATGTTTGGATTTATTAAAACTCTTTTTTAGACCACCATGGCTTTACACACAGTAGAAATTGTGTTCTACATTAACCAAATCCATGCAATGAAACACACATATTCACACTAGTAAACATTAGGGGGCATTGATATACCCAGAGTGGTGAGCAGTTAGGGGTTGTGTGCCTGGCTCGAGGGCACTTCAGTCGTGACCTGTCGGCTCTGGGAATCGATCTGGCAACCTTTTGATCACAAGCCCAGTTCTTGAACAAGCACCACTGCTGCCGCAAAACATCCAATTTGTAGGAATCATTGTAGAAAAAAGGTACAATGGTGCTTAAACTCTTATAAATAGGACAAACATGGTCATGGTTCAGATGCAGGTTACAGGATCTTGTTGATATTATTCAAGCCTTTGTTACTCTGGTTCCAGTTACTTTCTTTTCCATCAAGAATTGTGGTTGACTGGTTATTAGAGGTCAAGGTACATGACCTCAGAGTAGGGACGTCTTTAGGGCATTTTAAATCATGGCAAGGAAGAAAGAAATATGTCTTTGCCATTTCCTGCTGGGCCGTCCTTTATATGGTGAGGAACTAGATGAGCACTAAAGTGAGCTGGAGCAATGAGTCATTCGGCTGATTGAGAGGAAATGCCCATGGGAGCATTATTCCGGAGACAGACAGGGCAAGAATGTTCATTCAGAGACCCTTGAAACCAAAAAGCAGCGGGATTTTAATTAAAGACAGGACTGTTAACGAGTGCACCTTGAACACAGCATGAAAAGATGCTGGCTATTGATTCCTGTCAGCCGCTTTCACACAAACAATGTTTTTAATAAAAAGGTTTTATGGCTTTGCAGAGGATTTCTTAATGAACACATGTCTAATTTACCAAAGTACAGGCAAAAGTATATGGACATCATTCCTAATTATTACATTTTGGTGTTTCACTGTCATCCATTGCTAACAGTTGCAGGTGGTTGGTATGGCAGAAGATGTAAAAGACAAGATAATATTTAGATAGATTATCCACTTAGGCGTCCCTTAAAGCCTCCAGCAGTTTGGAGAAGTTCCTTTTCATAGCATAGCTGTGCCCCTGTGTAAAAAGTAAGCTTGGTGTGGAGAAACTGAGCCCTGACCTTACTATGTTGAACAACCCTGTGGGATTAATTGGAATGTAGATTGCTTTGACTCCATATGGACTGAATGGGCACTAATTTCCCATAGAAACATGGCAAAAGAATTTGGGAAAAATTTCACTGAGTAGAGCTGAATGCCCATTATTTGTGATCCCTCATACAGCAGTGCATCAAAAGCCACCACTCAGCAATATCTGTATTGTAGTGCTTGACAAACATTTGCAATTGACACACTGCTTGACACTCACAAATGCCACTTAAAACTTAAAAAGCCTTATGGTAACTATGTACAGAAATGACTTCAACTTTTGAACATCTTTTGAAGAAACACACATATACACACTAGTAAATACAAGGGGGCAGTGAGCACATATACTCGGAGTGGTGGGAAAACCTAGCCATTGCTTTCAGGGAGCAGTTAGGGGTTGTGTTTCTTGCTCAAGGGCACTTCAGTCGTGACCTGTCAGCTCTTGGAATCGATCCAGCCAAATGCCACCTAAAACTTAAAAAGCCTCATTTTAACTATGTCTAGAAATGACATCAACTTCTCTAGATTCAGAGGAATCGAGGATGGACCATTACAGAGTGGAAACATGTATTGTGGTCAGATGAATAAGCATTCCATGTTTGGAAAATATGGATGCAGTGTGCTTGGTGAAGAAACATGGCAAAACCTTTACATCCTTTTCAGAAGAGACCATATTGTTCTAGTTACAAAGATAGGCCAAGAGTTGTGAAATTCACTAAAAGTATTGTTACACGCTTCAATGGCTATACATTTGTCATTTGCAGCTTGTTTTGTGTAAATTAATATTTTAAGACCAATGTTTCTTTAACTACAAATTATTCTTTACAAAGTGTAGGTTATAAAAGGCAAAAATGCTGCAAACTTTCTAGCTAGCAGTGCTTTAAGTGAACTGAGGCATAGCTATAGGGGAAAAACAACAAAGAACAGAAAAGAAACAGTGGCCACATTTTATGTCAATCATGTTAACCTGTTCAAATGTGGTGCAGTCTACCAGCGGTCGACCATCAACTGGTCGATCACGATAAACGTATTGTGCATCCCTGACTTAAATAGTGAAATAGCTAAAACACACAACTATTACTTTACAGAGGCAACCACAGCACACAGCAAAAATGTTAACTAGCTTATGTTCACTAACATACATCATGTGTTGAATTAAGTAGTATAATGCAGAGATATCAGTTTGAATACTGTGAGGATCATGTAGATTATTTAGTTAATCCTGAATTTATTTATTCTCCTCTGAACTTCATAAAGTGACCTCTATGCTGTGATGACTAATATGATCTAACAGTCCTACTTAAAATCAATTATTCAGCCAGAACATTTTAACTATTTCATGATTCATGTTCAGTAGCACTTTAGATTATAACTTAGATAAAACAAGACATACATGCCCATACACAAAAACATTTGTAACGGAAAATACACCCTCTCTTTTGAAAGTGCTATGTTTCACAAAACAGATAAGACAAATGATCCATGTCTGAGGATTTGTGTACACAGTGGCCCATCCCCGTCCAGAAAGCAGGCTTTGTTTGTGCATGTGTGCAAGAGGGTTTAAGGGCCATAAAAAGGAGTTACTTTAACCCGTGATGCATCACGCTGCCTTTATTGCTTCACCTATTTGTCCAAAAGCAGCAGCCATGGCCGCCCAACCTGTCTGGTGTCTACAGTGGCGGAATGACATCAACAGCCTTAAAGAATTTATCAAAACAATGTAGCCATACAGCTTACTTAGTGGCCACAGTTAAGAAACAACCTCACTTTGCAGCTATTAAGATCTCATGCTTCACCCATAACCTTTACCAGTGAGAGTAAACAAATAAAGAAATTACATACTCTAATTTTATCCCAACCGTTTAGGAAAGGCCTTTTCCCTTTTCAGCATAACTGTAGCAATGAGCACAAAGGGATGTCTTTATAGATATTTGACAGGCCTAAACCCTAATGGAACAATGCAAGTCAATCTATTTTAGTTTGAATTCAGTGTCTTACCTTACAAGCTGATACGTCACGAAGAGTGGACACTTTTATAGTAAGAGGAAGCCAAAATCATGTCTTCAGTTTTAGAATGGAGTTCATACTCATGTTCATGTTCAGGTGTCCAAATGCAACACCAAATCAGAAAAAGTTGAAAAATGCAGTGTTCCTTACATTTACTTTGACTTATTTGATTGCAGACAGTTTGAACTCAAGATATTTCATGTTTTGTCTGTTTAACTTGATTTCTCCAACAAAGGTCAACATAAGCAACCAGTCCAAACGTCAGTGTCCTTGCCAAAGTACTTCACATTTATATGATGGCAGCAAAAATGCAGAAATATCAACCAATATATGCTGCCTTCAAGATCCCAAGTTTTCCAGAGATGCCCATGCAATTTTCAACAAGAATGCAAAACCACCTGCTGCATACATTAAAAAGGCATGAGTTGCGAAGAAGCGGGTACAGGTATGGACACTAGACTGACCTGTCCCCAAAAGAGAATTTGAGAATGAAAAAAGCAACAACGATGACCCTGTAATGTTTCTTATTTTGAGACGTGCGGGAAGAATGGAACAAAATAAAGCCTGCAACATTAAATCACTTGGTGTTCTCAATGCTAAAATGTCTTTTAAGCATAGTGAAAGAATGGCAACTTTACAAAGTCTAAATGCTTTTCCACCCCAACTTTTTTGGAATGTCTTGCAGGCCTGAAATGCAAGAATTGAGGTTTATTAATAAAGGAAATTAAGTTGACCAGACAAAACCTGAAATATCTTCGGTCTCCAGTTAAATAAAAGCCAAAGTAAATGTAAATAAACTCTTTATTAATATTATTATTTTCTTTTTTTTTCTTTTCTTTGGTCATTTTGTGTTTTACCATTTGGTTGGTGTATAAATTAAGAATGAACAGATAGTGTCTGACTGGTTGGAGGGTATATTAAGTAAACAATACCAAAGCTCCGGATCCATGCTCACCATGTGGTGGTGGTTGTTTTTGGTACATAATTTGGACCAGATGTTGAATTGACTCGATGAGTGTTGATACAGACCACAGGAATGCAGCACGGGGGAAGTTTCAAGAGAGAGTTCCTGATTGCTTTCCCAACCCGAGTGGGAAAACCCGACAGTGCCCTCTAGTGTGAGTAAACACATCTACATCCCAATTTCCAGGGAAGTTTGTAAAATAATTTTGTAAAATGCAATAGAAATTCTAAGCTAAATATAGACAATTTTAACTTTCTGAAGTCCAACAAGAACAATTGACATAAATTGCCATGTCTTATATAGCAAGTGGTGTCTCCTAAAACACAACATGACATTACATTTACATTTTCAGAATTTAGCAGACATTCTTATCCAGAGCATCTTACAGAAATGCTTCCATAGAAGACATTACCCTACTCTGCCGACACTATCAGTGTAAGTAGACACCAGTTCAAAATACAACTCTGCGGAAACCCTGTCAGAACCAATGAATTTTTCGTAAGTACAAAT
>JAYDZG010000039.1:10594349-10607597 GCA_034509265.1 Microcambeva bendego
TGCAAATTAAAGTTGTCCATGACTAATATCAGGGGATCTCTTATATAACACTGTAGTGGTCTGTCTGTCATTGCTATGTCTGTGGGGCAACACATTGAATGTCTGTACATTTTAATGCAAACCTTTGCTTATTAGATTGAACTGTCATAAAGAAAATGCCAAATGTGCAAAAGCTTAATTTTTTAATTCCTGTAATTACTCAATGTTCTTGCCAAAGTGGCGTGCCCTGACCCATCCTTGCTCATAAAACCTAGGCCTTTCCTGGGTGTTCCTTTCATTCACAAGTATGATTGCATAACCTGTTTCAGGACAGAATGTTCCTAGTCTTAAATGGCTCATGTTTGAGTCGAATTTAATTTACAAATTGGCATCCCGCTGCCCTGTCTTTATTTAAAGCAAAAAAAAAAGGTTTTCACAAGACCACATAAGCATAGCATAATGTTGCTTTGTGTGGAGTCATTTGTGCCTGCTTAGATGCCTGTCCAGGTCAATAGCATGGTCTGTGTAAACTTTGCAACCCTGAAAGTTTATGAAAAATAGTTTTTGTATTTATTACACTCCAACAGGTAGACATTTGGCCAGGAACATGGATTTAAAATAGGGATCAAAGTTCCAATCTACATTATATTATATTATATTATATATCTTAAATAATGATAATAAAAAATAATAATACACTCAAACAACTGTAGTAGCTGGTTGTGTAGTATGGAATCCTCATTATGAGACACAGAGACAGAAGTGTTCAAGGTGGTTTGCTGAATTTTATTACGTTGAAGCATTTTACATCATTAAAATATTTCTATTGTAAGAGTTTTGGTTGGCCAAACTCAGATCCCTGCACTTGTAGAGATGAAATTAGTTTTACCAAACTATTGCATGAAAGCATTTCAGTGAACAGAGAAACTGCAGGTATTTACTTTACCAAAGCATTTAAATTCAGACTGAAGACGATTTATTATTAATTGATTGAGTGTATTTGGATGGTAAAGAGTGAGAGAGCGAGAAGCCATGCCATTTTTTTTACCCATGACTTTTCCGAAACCACTGAAATTCTACACTGATTTAAAATAAGAGATAAACATTTGGTCCGTTTACAGTGGAACAGCTCAGGGGAAAAAAGTATGTCCTTTAAAAAAATAGGAATGCTCATATTTTTGGTGTTGCTGACAATCGCACAGTATATTAATTATTTTACTAATTGCTTCATTCAGACATACAATAAATGGCAGTGCGGGTTTCCATTCTAAAAAATGGTCAAATACAACTCAATTTTACCATGTACATTTCAAATACAGCATTTGAAGTAAGCATTAAGGTGATCAGTAAATAAGGGAAATATGTACTAAAGTAAATATGGAAGATTCGAACCTTGGCTTAAGCATTTCATGTCATTTCTAATTTCCCACAGCTTTTTAACCTAATTAATGCATTTAGTGTATGAATCATATCATTTAGGATTTTAACTGCATCCCAAGCATACATAATACTGTACCATATATCCAATTCCCTTTTACAGTCCTAACATTTAACTTCTCCAACACATAAAATTGTTGGATGTTTCTTTACACCTGCCAGCATTGGATTCTTACAGTCAGTTGTCCTGCATCCGGAATGTGACAATATGCTTTACTTGCTCATGTTTTTAATCACCTATCCTATTTCAGGTATTGGAGCTTTTTGATTGGCACAAATGCACAGGGTACTGGTCCATCGCAGGGCAGACACATATACACCCATTCACTTATAGGACAATTCAGTGTCTCCAATTTATCTGGCTGTATGTTTCTGGACTGTGTAAGGAAACCACTTTGACTAGAACTCTATGTGATGGTGAGCAAGCATGTAAGGCTGACGTTTTATAGGACTTTTTTGACTTGTGTTAGCAGTATGCGATTTGGGACACAGCAAGTAAGTGAGCCAACTATGTGCTTTAATAACAACCTGTGAGCATCTTGTCAATCTTATACATAAACTAGATCTTTCTAGTAAGGTAACTTATTTTACTTAGATAGCTTACCACATAAGCTATGTACATTCCTGTATTTTTGTCTGATTTCCGAACTTTCTTCTTTTTGAATGGGCTCAAGCTCTACCAAATCTAGGCAACAAGCAATAGTTTTTTACTGTAATTGGGCTGGAAGAATTTTAGAACATGTGCAATAATTATGGATAAATACATCACAACATACAGGCATAAATGTAAACACTTTACCCTTACACATGAAGTCAAAAGTTCACATACACATGTGAATATGACTGTAGAACCATTTTACAATCTACTGTGACAGAAATATACACCCAGCACCCAGGGATTCACTTTATTTTGGTTAGAAATAGTAAAGACGGGAGTAGTAGTAACTGCTTGAGTCTGAAAGAGCTTTTAGTATAGACTCTAGAGTAGCGCTATTTGACTTCACTTTTTGGACTTCTCATAGCAGTTTTAAGAGGAAGAACATTACCATGTGATGATGTGAAATAAGTGGTGCATCAGTGGCTATAGGCTCAACCAAAAACATTTTTGTTGGTGGTAACGTTTGTACTTATAGACAACCAGTTGTACTGGTGATCTTGTTTAAAGAAGTTGCAGCTTTATGTGACATTCCTGACTTTTGAAATCCTTATGGCTCAGTCCTTTTGGTGTAGTCAAACTAGACCTTTTTAAATGGACACCCATCAGCTGCAGTCAATCATAATCACTATAAAGGAATTAAAAGACACATATTTAATGAATAAAATGTGTGTAAATGTGCATCACACAAAACATTTTGTACAGTTTTTTTGTACAGGACATTTTTAGACAAAAAAAATCAGAAATTGATGCTGCTTTTACCTAGTGGTTATTGGGAAAAGACTATTGAAAATGAAATGGTTCACATCACAATCTCTAATTATTTATTCTTTTTGTTCGGCTGGTTGATAAATGACCCATGGACCAGTACTGTACAACAGCCCGATGGTTAAAGACCACTGATATAGCCCTGGGTGCCAGCAGTAAACAACTACAGACAGTAAACATGTCTGTCAAAAAAAAAAAAAACTTAATGGCAATAGGGTCTTTGACCCGGTGTAAGTACAGCTGTTGGAAGTCGCAGGCGCCTTTACAGAAGTGGAGGTTGTTGGAGATTAATGCATGATTCTACATGTGCTAGACTCCATCACATTTGAATCCACTGAGGTATTGGCAAATAAGAAGGGATAAACCCTCTTGGACATAGCAAGGGTCCCCAGCAGCAGAAGACTAATTGCCCAATTAGTCAAATTAATTCTAAATGTAGAGAAAAGGGAAGAAAATAAGTAAATAATTAATAATCATTTTTAAAAATGGAAAAAATTGTTGCCATGATGTCTCTTAAGTGCATGTGATCTTTTGACTTCAGCTGTACACAGTGCTTTTAGAAGAAGCAATACAATCACTTCAGATTCCCTCCTAGGCACATCCAAGGGCGAAAAAAGAACGAAAGTAGTTAATGATGAGATATATGGCTGAGTTACAGTTATGAATTTCACATGGTTAGAAGAGCTGGGCTTTCTTCTTCATGTCATTACGCTTCCATAAAGGTAACTTGTCAAACTCCTGGATTTCCATCCCAAATATCTCCATGAATGTTTCAGGAGCTAGGTGACGCTAAAGCAAAGAAGGGTGCAGGAAAAAATGGAAAAGAGTGCAGAAGTTAGGACAGAGGATAGTGGGAGATCAGCATAATTGTGACTGAAACTTTGTGAGTCAATATTCCACTTTTTTGGATACAACAGATGACAGTTACTAATTATCTCAATCCATTTTCCTGTATGCAATGGATGTGGCAAATTAGAAGCGTCTACATATTTTTCACATAAAGTGTATAATACAGTGGTCCCCAAACTTTTTTTTTGCTGTGCCCCCTTTTTATAGATGAGAATATTTTCTTGCCCCCCTTTCACCCCCCACCCCTCACACACACACTTTTTTACTTCCAAGCTCCACTGGAATTTATAATTGAGAAATACATTTTTTTAATTGTGTTAAATCTGATTCGTCATAGGACTAATGTTTTAAATCAGAAACGAACACAAACATGAGGGGATTTTTAAAAAACTCAATGCAGAGCCACCACAGATTGTCTATTGCACAGAAAGATTAGCGCTGACCTGTAAAACAGAACGAAGAGACATGTTTTTGTCTTGAACAGAAATGCATCCGGCGTCCCTCAAAAAGCCGTAAATCCGATCACGAGTTCATTTGCCTTGCTGCACACCCCTAACAATACCTCCCCACTTTGGTTTAATTAAAAAAGGATTGTTACCTCCAGTCTGGTTCTGTCCACATCTCTGGGCAGTTTAGCACGGCAGCCAGAGCTGGTGACCACAAGCATCTCGTATGGATACACCTACAAAGGAAACACTACATCAGTTACTACTGAGCATGACAAATTAATTCTTATTTTTTATTTGCCGCGACTGGCTAATTGGACTGATTGTAATATAGTCCTAATTGCACAGTGAAAGAAAGTAGCACACACACTGTTTTGATACTTGCCTTTGGTTCCAACATATTAGGCATTGAAACACCTCTGTCCATTCTTCTGGTGGGCCGATGTCCATCCTGCAATAGCTTAAAATACATACACAATATCATTAAAAATGTTGTTGCCAGGTCTAATAAGTAGTATTAAATGGTAACACATTAACACATGTTAAATTAATGCAATGTTGTTTCAATAATTATGAGAAGCCAAATGGCCCTGCTAGTGTTTGTATACATACATTTGACATGTAAATGTAAAAAAGGTTTATTTCTTAAACAGTGTTTGTTTTTTTTATATAATTTGCTCTTGGGTTGAGTAGCAAAGTGAGTCCAGTGCATCAGCAAATGTGTGAGAAAATCATAGAAGTGCTTAAAACCAACATTTCTTAATGAAAGATTGGAAGATATTTCCATAATTCTACCTCTACAGTTCATGATATAAAAATAATAATACATTGAAGTTACTTGCACAGATGTTACTTAAAACAGTGCTACGCAAAAAAGGAGCTTTATGTTAACCATGTCTGTAAGCAGGGTCGAAATCTCTGCACTTGGAGGCATCATTGTGGTCAAACAAATCATATACGGATCTTTTTTTTTAGAAAAAGAAATGGACACTGTGTCTGGACCAAAGGAAAAAAAAAACATCCAAACAACTATCAGCAACAAGTCCAAAAGCCAGGATCACTTCAGAAATCCAATAATGAGTGCATATGATGAAAGGAATGTTGTGAATATGTAGTGATTCACTTACCTGAAATTCTGTAGGAAAGAAAAACAAAAACAAATTAAATGACCAGATTAATCACAATCTAACTTAAAAATAACTCTTTGCACATTTTTATTGCAAAACAATGTTTCCTAATGAACAATCTAATAGAATTATGATACACTTATTATATTTAGAAAGCCAACTAGAGTCTAAATAGAGTTGTTACAAGTTACAGCAATGAACCATTTTCAGATGCAACATGGCTTAACAGCACATAGAGCTGTCATATTAACTATGTTAAAAGCATCTGCATTTGTGATTAATATGACAAATGTGTTTCAAATGTTCCTACAACATAGAGCTCATTCTGTAATGAGTGTAGGTGCCAAAATGCCCTCGGATAATGAAATCAACAATAATATGTTCAATGTTTTATATTCATATGTAGATATGTTTGCATTTAAATAAATGTGTTCTTTATGAATTTGAAAGTAACATGTGTTATTGATTGCTGTCACAGCAGGGTGAAGTTTGATTTGTGTGCACACTGCATGTTAATTTAAGATGATTTGGGACGAAGCCTGACGGTTTTCTGATCATGTCATGTCTGGTAATTTAGATTCATTTGTTGGGATAAAATATATTTGCATTTTTTATTTACTTTTTATGTTTATAGTTAAAATTAAGTTTGGGGACTAGAGGAACACATGCCAGTCACAGATCTCCACATCATTTTTAAACTTTTGGGAATTTAGGATCTACAGCGTGCTTCCATACGCTTAGACCTGCTATCAAAAGAACTTGGTATTGCTACCTATGCAGTATAAATACAATACTGCTATGTGAAAACAGTGCAAATTACCACAGAGACGAATGTTTAAAATGCCACAAGCATATTCCCAAAAATCATTTGATACAAAAAAAATGTTCTCAATGATTTTTTTTAAATAGCAATTATTTTTTCCCCAATCACCACTAGGTTTGAGCAGTGTCTTGTTGCAGTGACAAAAGCTTAGCATTCACGTTAATCTTCCATTCTATACTTCTATTTTAAATCCCCCTGTTGATCCGTGGTGCAAAAAAGGTTGGGGATTGCTGGGTAACACCATATCCAACTACTGAGCTCAGGTTCTTCAGCCCTTCCTGGTGCTAACTGGTGTGCACACAATATGAAGAATGCTGTATGCACTTAGGGAACCTGACCTAAACTTCTTTGAACACTTTTGGGATGTATTGCATCAATGCCTACTCAGGCCTATGTCAGGCCTACTCAACCTGTGTCAGTGACAATGTGACAGTGAAATGTAGAAAATCTTATCAGAACAGTGAAGAATGTTGTAGACAGTTTGTTTTAGTGAAAGCCCACTTTGGAATGGGGTGTCCATCAGTTCATGGTAAGGTGTCTGCATGCTTTGACCATAATTTGTATACATGTGAAGTACTATTACAAATTTATAATAAACTGACCTCGTCCGCTGGAGATGTCTCCATAACTGTCATACTGTGTAAAATCAGTGGACTGAGGCTACAGGAAAAAAACACAAAATTTGTTTCAAATATCCCCCAGAAAAAATTGATATTGTACATGGGTAAACTGTGGCACACACCAACAGAACAGTTAAAACCCTCTTTCTTATTCAATTGGCAGTAGGGGTGGGTGCTAGAACCTATTTCAGCTTTTCAATGAGTGCAAGGCACATGTTTTTGGACAGTGGGAGGAAGCCGGAGTTCCCAGAGAAAACCCATGCAGACACGGGGAGAACATGCAAACTCTGCACAAAAAAGACCAAGACTGCCCCACCTAAAAATCGAAATTTAGCTCTTACCCGATGCAGCCTATGTCGTCCATAGCCAGGAAGTGAGCCAGTTTTTGAAGGTGAATTAGGATCTATAATTTCATAAATACAGTGATTATGAGTGTACCATAATTGTGCAGGTCCAAGACATTACTTGACCTAATGAACAAGGTTCAAGAAAATAATTAAGATCTCACAAAAATTCTGTTCAAATTTATAAATTGGCTGCGGCCTGCAATGAATTGATTCCAGTGAAATCGGACACGACATGACCCTGACCAGAATGAAAGTCATGGAACAGCATGAAAATGAATGAAAACATATTATTACAAAATACAATCCAAATAGCTTCAAAAGGTTAAGTGCATTCAAATATATATAGCCATGTTAATACAATATGGATAAAGTAGGTAGACACTTTGTTGGTAGATAAATTTGTTTTACACCCCATTCCAAAAACCATTGAGCATTTTGCAACTATAACAGCCTCAGCTTGTTTGGTAAGGAAGAATGTCTTTGGCAGCATTTTAAGGTCAGGCACTGATGATGGAAGTTCCACTTTATATTAAAAGCTAGTTTACACTAGTTCAGTGGGATTGGGTTGGCTGAAGCAGTGGTCCCCTACTACAGTCATTTAATAAATAAGTAAAAATCACTACATCCACATCTCTAGGTGGAGTTGTGGGATTTTTCACTGCACACCAGCCTAGTCTGAGTCTGAACTTCAAATTTCGGCAGTGCTGGTTAACTGGGTGCCATCCTAGCTACTAGGCTGCACAAACCAGTTCAGTGTAGTGCCAGTCCTGAGCCCATAAAAATAGGAAAGTTGCATCAGAAAGGGCATCCAGAGTAAAAACTATAATCAATAATGCAGATAATGATCCACTGTAGTGAGCAGATGAAGGGATACACATGGTCTCTAATCACCCCTAGGGAGAGAAACAACTTGTTGCATGGAAAAAGCTAATTTCTGAGTAGTAGATATTCAAATATGTAAAATAATTATATGAAACCAGTCCGTAATACAAAAAAAGGTTGGGGACTGCTGGGCTAAATCCTGCAATGGATTGGCACACTGTCTGGGGTGTTTCTGCCTGGTTCTTAGTGTTTTCAGGTAAACCAAACCCACAGTGATCCTGACCAGAATAAAGCAGTTGATAAAGATGAAATGTGTTTGCCACAGAGTGTACACATACTTGTTTAGATTTATAAATAATTATCAGATTTTCTAACTGACAGAAGACGGTAGTTGTTTAGAATAAATAATTTTAAGGTTGTACATACCTGCATTTTCATTCTGTCGTTGTGCAGACAGACTTCGAGCATGACGCTCTCGAAATAGTTGCTTCTCCTTCTCCTCCTTTAGGATAAGCTTTCCAAGCCCGGACTGCATCTTTAGACACATGGGGTCAATGAGCAGGTAAAATGTCTTTTGAGCAAAACTATAAAAATTGTTTTGGTGTAAGATGGCTGTTGGTGTAGTTTTTTTTCTTTATAACTGACTAATCTCTACCATAGATGATCTTTGATGTGGTGCAGTTTGGGTGTGCAGATGAAGCAGTAGAAAATTGTGATAACCAATAAAAATTAGGATCCAGGGTTTGAACCCTCAGTCATGCTTTGGCTGGTTGGGAGCCAGTGTGATTCTGACCAGGATAGAGCAGTGATGCAAAAAGAAAAATAAATGAAATAAATATACTGAATTAATTTCACTTCATTTCTCCCAAATTTCATCTTACACAATAAGCCTCTGAGGCACGTGAGACCAGTATTCACATACGGAGAATCACACTGTGATCTTCGTCCACTTCCCTTATAGGTGCCTTGGGCTACTAGCTGGGGTTCTTGCACAGCATTGAAGACATCACCCACCCACTTGGGCACCCCTCATTTCCTTTCATTTTTATTTGTGCTGCAGACTGTCTGGAACATACTGATAGACCTTTAAAGGGCAATCTGTTTTTGATTTTTGTAGAAACAGGTCCCAAGGATCCATACTGCTATTTGGCATCTACTCTACCAGCTCCAGTGTGCCACCCCTCTGGTGTTTGTGTAAGTATGGTTATTTTAAAATGCTAAGTGTTCTCCATGAAGAGACTTTCAGAATGAGTAGGAGTGTGTGCTCCTACCCTGGTGAGATGTTCTTCCTGGATTTGTCTACGTTTCTGTTGTTCCTCCTCATCCTCCTCTCTGGACCTTCGTCTCCCTTCAGGACCTGCAACAGAAGAAGGAAATGTCACATCCTGTTATACAATACAGTTTCATCAGAATCACCCCCATATTGTCCACTTGCAGCACAACAAAGGAAGTTCTAGCAGAAAGAAAAAGGTAAGTGTCTGGACTAAGTGGCCAAAAATATGTGGACACATATGTACACTGTATTCTGAAACCATTAGTATTAACATAGAACTGCTAGTAATTGAAATTGTAATTGAATGTAATTTATTTCATCAGCTGTTAATGATCTGACAAGCTGAAAACCCTAAAAAGCTGAAAAAACTGTGTCCCAATACTTTTGTCCATTTGGAATATACATTAATCAGGCAGTGCTTTTAAAAAAGAAAGGACACATTTTAATTTGATTGTTTTTGTTATTATATCTCGATATCTATATCTGTAAAAGAATGTCCTTCATTTTTTAATTTGATAAAATATGAACTAAAAAAGCAAGGGGGCAATTACAAAATGGCTTCAAAGGAACTACATTATATGGCCAACAGTATGTGGACAACTGACTATAATCTTGTTGGACATTTTAAAACCATGTCGTAAAATGTACTTACACCCCCACCCCACCCCTCTCTAATAAAAGAAAATATGTGCTTATTCGGTCAAATGAGCATTATTAACATCAAAATCGTTTCAAAATTAGAATTGTTTGAATCCATCCACAAGGCATTTGACAGCCACAAATGCACAATTGATTTTATATAGCTTCCAACACGTATGGCTGAAACACCTGAAACAATAATTAGAAGATTTGTTCACATACTTTGAGACCATATAGTGTAGCTGAAAGTCTGTCTTTCTTTATAACGGTGTTTTAACAGCCGAAATACCAGTGTTTAGACAACCAGCAAGAAAGAAAACCAGAAAAGCTAGACCACTCTGAAGGATGAAGGCAGCAGTGAGCCAGGAACCCTGGGAAGTGCAAACAAGGTCATGGCACAGACATGTGGTACCTAGGGTGACACTTGCAGACGGGCTTGGCCAGAACTCCATCTCTATCTTAGACATGTCATCTGGACCGGAAGCAAAGGCTGATGGGAATTTAGCTGATTTGATGATGTCTGCAGACTTGCACTGGGCAGTAAAGGCAGCTGCATCTAGATCAATAAAGCATCGGAACTTTTACCCATAATGCAAATGAAAAACTGGACAAATTCATCTGCACTCTAAATTCAACAAGCCAATTTCTAATATAGTACAGTAGACGCAGCAAAAGGGTCCTTGCTTCTATTCCAAGGTTAAGCAGTCTCGGTCCTTTCTGTGCTGAGTTTGCATCTTATCTCCATGTTCACGTGGGTTTTCTCCATATTCCTTGTGGGTACCTCTGACAGTGCAATGCATTCATGAGCAACAGTATATGGACACTTTACCATTTAAACTTGAGACACTTAGCAAACACTTTCATAAGATGCAACTATCAATTATGACTGAATATGGTTTTCACAATTAAGGTTTAGGGACATGGTTCAGAAGCCCAAGAGAGGCAACTTGTTTAACCTTCTAAAGACTAGTTCAGTGACTTGCCTGCTGAGCTACACTGTCCTATAATCACAAGCAGCTTGTAGGGGATCCCATTCCAAAGCTGTCCCTGAAAATAATACTGTTCCATGTATTATACATCAATGTGTGACATTAGGTACAAGTATTTCAAGAAATGGATGAATGTTTATAGGAATATTACTAACTTATACTTACTAATACTTAAATATTTAGTCAGCCACTGATTGTGTTCCTACTTAGAAAGATGAGAGAGGTCTGTAATTTTCATCATAGGTACACTTCAACTATGAGAGACAAAATGAGGGTAAATATTCAGGAAATCACATTGTAAGATTTATAAAGAATTAAATTATAAATTATGGTGGAAAATAAGTATTTGGTCACCCACAAACAAGTAAGATTTCTAGCTCTCACAGACCAGTAACTTCTTTTTAAGAAGCTATTCTGTCCTCCACTCATTACCTGTATTCATGGCACCTGTTTGACCTCGTTATCTGTATAAAAGACCTGTCCACTCCTGTCCACAGCCTTAAACAGTCAGACTCCAAACTCAACCATGGCCAAGACCAACCAGCTTGGTGTGAATAAATCAACTGTGGGAGCAATTGTAATAAAATGGAAGACATACAAGACCATTGATCTTCCTTGATCTCGGGCCCCCCGCAAGATCTCATCCCGTGGGGTCAAAATGATCATTAGAATAGTGAGCAAAAATCCCAGAACTGCACAGAGGGACCTGATGAATGACTTGCAAAGAGCTGGGACCAAAGTAACAAAGCATGACAATGATCCCAAACACACTGCTCGGGCAACTGAAAGAGTGGCTCCGTAAAAAGCATTTCAAGGTCCTGGAGTAGCCTAGCCAGTCTCCACACCTCAACCCCATAGAAAATGTGTGCAGGCAGTTGAAAGTCTGTGTTGCCTCAAAACATCACTGCTCTAGAGGAGATCTGCCTGAAGGAATGGGTTAAAATACCAGCTACAGTTTGTGCAAACCCGATGAAGACTTAGAGGAAACATTTTGACCTCTGTCATTGCCAACAAAGGTTATGTTACAAAGTAATGAGTTGAACTTTTGTTATTGACCAAATACTTATTTTCCAGCATAATTTACAAATACATTCTTTAAAAATCCTACAATGTGATTTCCTGGATTGTTTCCCTCATTTTGTCTCTCATAGTTGAAGTGTACCTATGATGAAAATTACAGACTTCTCATCTTTCTAAGTAGGAGAACTTGCACAATCAGTGTCTGACTAAATACTTTTTTGCCCCACTGTATGGGGTGAAAAATAAAGACATAAAATAATGGCAAAATTATGTGGACACTTTCTTATTCTTAAGTAATGACCTAGAAGGTATTTGTCCAGGGGTCAAAATGTGAATGAATGTTTTAAGCCCCATAACTGTGTGACTGTCACTGTTGGGCTACTGAGCATGGACCCTAACCCTCAATTGCTTAGACCATGTACTGTCACAGCACTGTAAGTTACTTTGCATCTAAAAAGCATCTAACAAATGCCAAATATTAAATTTAAATGTAAAAAGCTTGCCAGAAGCTTATGGTCTGTAGTCCATATACTTTGGGCAATGCATGCGTATGCGTTGTTGTCTAAATGTTTGTCTATAAGATTGGAACTGGCATATATTAAATGACAGTGTCTGGCTCATTGTGGGTATTCCAATTCAATCCAAAGGTTTCCAGTGCAAGCCACTGGAAACTTTTGGATTGAATTGGAGTACCAGCCATTGGAACCATTCAATTGGAATACATTTACATTTTTATAAAAGTAGATAAAAAAATATAAAGGAGTGTCCACATACTTTTGGCCATATAGTATTTTTTCTGTTCCGTGTTCTTCAAAAACTGACAAAACTGTTAAAACATTATCTGATTAATCCTACCGTGCATTTTGTAGATAGGTGGCTTCCTGTACATGTTGACGCTTTGATCTGAAAGAGAGACATTTTTCAGAACATTGTTAGGTCTAGCAAAAAGTTAGAATATTAGGAAAATGGCCGTCCACCACCAAGTGATCTACTACCAATAGTCTATTATGATTAATAAAGAGGACAGGGAATGTTAGACATTATACAGAACATTGATGGTGTAAAGACACAACAGGTGATCATGCAACAGAAAATATTGTTTGCTAGTTGAAAATGAGAAAGGTCACAAACAGGTGACGAAAGGTCACAAAGAGAAAGATATTAAGACATGCACGGTTATTAAGAAGCATTCCAAGTGTCAGCTAATGAAGAGTGTAAAGAAATGTTTTAGATTATGTCTAGACTAGGCCCTGTAATTATACCTTATTTGGTCATGTTCAGAGTAGGCTTAAATTATATTTGAGGATTATTTTTATTAATCATCAACTACAGTGTCCTAGGTTAATCCAAAATGTTAATAAACCTCAAACAGGAAAAAACACGCACACGCACACACACACACACACACACACACACACACACACACACACACACACATATATATATATAGGGTG
>JAYDZG010000039.1:10643548-10658450 GCA_034509265.1 Microcambeva bendego
CCCAATATATTCACTAGTGTAACTAGATAGCTCTTTGGTGTGCAAAGACATCCAACAAGTCTTAAGAAGAAATTATTGAAATGTTTTAAAACAATTTGCATATTTCTCCCTCTACAGTGCATTTCATTAAATGACTCAATTGGAAGGAATTTTAGTGCTTAAGGCCAAGTGTGCAAGCTTAATCTGAATGCCTGTGATCTTTGTTCCCTTAGATGACACTGCATCCAAGACAGCGTCTGAACAATAGCTGATATAACCACATGGGTGAGAGATTACTTAGGTAAACTTTTGAAAAGCACTACAGTATGGAGTTACATGCAAAAATGCCACTTCAAACTTTACTGTGCAAAAAAGTAGCCTAATGTTAACCCATGTTAAGTCCATAGTTAAGAAACATTATGTTAACCATTGACTTCTCTGGACTCTGGGAATCTAGGGTGGACAACCACACAGTGGAAACAAGGAATACAGTTTGAAAAATTGATGGATATTTTACATGAGCAAGTTCTTACCTTCTCAGTTTGAGAGATATTCGACAACAACAGAACAGAACTTTTCCAGACAGCAGGAAATTCAACTACCGTAAAATAATGCCGGATATTTATTACCTGCCTAATGACTTCTATATCCATACTGCTTTTACTCATAACGACTGCAGAATATCACTGACTCATCCTCATCATGAGCCAACACTATTGAACATAATGTTGACCATAAGCCTGACATCTCTTTTTTCAATGAACAAGCAAGTAAATAATAAAAAACATGGAGCATCATTTGCCCATTCAAATAGCCTATTCAGACGAAACAGGCAGCCACAAGACAGCTGAAAATGGACTGCACCTCTAAGGGTGGGTTTCCATGGTAACGGCTGCGGCCACCCCACGAGTGTGTCCCATTTAAAACCGCAGCACTGCAACACAGCAATAACAGTCTGTAGAATGAATACAAGTCTATAGAATTGACTCTTTGACTTATATAACCCAGACTAAATGGCGCATGATGTGTCACAAGGTAACAACAGAAAGAAGTCATGACTGGATGTAAGACTATTTTTGGAAATCTGGAAACGTGTGCAATGCACTGATTAAGTATGTCGTCAAGACCCCACCACCTGTAAGCAAAATCCTACAAAAATGTAAGTACCTTTACTGGAAATAAATACTGCATCAGATAATCTCTTGCTATTTGACTGATTGGCTTGAAAGGTGAATACATGAAATACATTATTTAAAAATAGAACATACAAGGCAGGTAAAGATCATACACACATATAAATCTGCATATACATCACCTTTCTTCTTGACCATGACCATCAGCAGTGAGACAAAATCAGAGACTGTTAATCCGTCCTGATGTTCTTCCAGTCGTGGACGACTATAGAAGACTAAAGAATTAGCAATGATTTACAGACTTAGAAACAAGACAGCAAGGATGAAAGCAATCCAGCAGTTCGGCACACTGCCTACTCAATATGCTTCTTTATTTGCTCTCCTCCTCTTCTCACCCCCTCCCGCTTTCATCCCTCCCTACCCCTCCCCCTTCTCATCCTCCCTTGTTTTGTCATCTGGCTGAGAGCTCACCCATCGCTAGCTGCAGTATCGGGGTTGCAGGGGCGGCCATGTGAGAGGAGCAGAATATGTTACACCAGTTTACTCTTCTTAAAGTGAACACACATGCAAGCAATGGCCCAAGTAGGAAAATAAAAGTGCAAACACTATACAGCTATATTAGTATTCCTTTTTTGGGACTGAAACGAGTCCACTGTCAAACAATAACACAGGCTTAGTGGTAGCACATAGGCACCAAGCAATTTTCAACCGTTGTTTGGGACCCCCACATGTTCGAAGGTAATTTAATACAGTATTTGGTTAAAAAATGTAGGATATTGATGTTGTATTAGCGCCACTGTACAAATATTTTTAAAATTTCAATTTCAACAATCAAAGTTGAATAAATATTATCTAATTATCTAAATTAGATAATTAGTCTATTTATTATCTAAATATTATTGCCATGGTAAGTTCTCCATGTTAAAATGAGGGACATTCATGAGTTAGTAATATTTTATTTTCATAATGGTTTCACAGAAAAAAAATCCTAATCTCATGACACATCAGTGTTACCAGCATAATGGCATAATGACATTGAAAAGTGCTTATTAAAAATAACATGCTCCACTACTACTAGTAAACTAAAACCATTTGACATAGCTATAAATGTTACAGTGATGTGTTTAGTCTTCATGTCATGTGGATGAAAACTCTGCAAACTTACTTTTTAGGAACATATTTTCTCTGGTAGATGCACTTCTTTGTGTTTGGATTACAACAATGTTAAGCACTCAAAAAGGGATCACTGGAAGCACTTAGGTGGTGCAACGCACACCATCAAATCCACAAGCGTACAACCCTTAAGACTTTAAGTTGAATCTTGAAAACTTGGTGCCTACAGGAAACTCCTGGGGAGAGCATGTAAACTCCACACAGAAAGGACCCGGACCACTCCAGGGCTACATGGGTAGAACTGTCGCCTCAAAGCAAGAAGGTCCTGGGTTTCATCCCCAGGAGGGGCGATCCAGTTCCTTTCTGCAGAGTCCATGTGGGTTTCCTCTGGATGATCCCGTTTCCTTCTACAGTCCAAAAACATGCCATGTACTACGTCTATGAATCATTCATGGGTGTGTTTTCGGCATAACATGCAATCAACAAATCAGTGTATCACTTGCCATTCCCTTTAAGATCCAGGTGTAGTCTGACTTTGGTGAATTTAAGTGCCGCAGCTACTACTTGGACGTGTCCAGTGCTTCTCAGCAGTGGAAACTGACCTGCTTGTTTAAGCTATGAAGGTGTGCGAGCAGGTCATGTACGGGAGCAGCAGGAATCCACACAAAGATTGAATTTGATTTTAATTTGTTTAATTATTTTCAGTGATGGAGAAATGAGACAAACTGAATTGTTAATAAATAATTGTAAAATAAAAGGCAAACGCATCATACACAGTGAACAAACAGTGGCCGTGATCAAATAATTCCAAAGTGAGCAAATTCAAATACGAAATGCATTTTCAGCAAACCAAATGATCTTTCTATTACTTTGGTGTGCTTTTGAGCGAAAGCCATTTCATGCAGTGTTGTAGGCATGATATTTGGTGTAATCTGCAGGTATTTATTCTACATCATTCTGTTAAGGGACAATAGATACAGATTAATGTTATTTTATGTTGTATTCTGAATATTGTTCATGTAACTGACACGCACTATGGGCTTGTGCACACCTGGGTGTCCTTGTGTGCGTAACGAGTGGGAATTTACATGCAATTCCCTTCCAAGATAGCAATGAACGTCTAGGTTTTTTTCAGTCAGCAGCACATCTGTGTTTCCCATTGCCAAGATAGGAATATGCCAGTAATTTACCTGAAACACTTCCACACCCATCAGCATAAATATATTCACCCATTGGCGGGAATACCATTGCTGTTTTAACGACGTAGGCACAAGGCATGAAAATAGACTGTTTGCAGGGTGTGAGATGGCAAAGAGCAGGGTGTAAGATAGAGCCCTGAAGGTATCTTGCCACTAGGATGCATAAGCCATTGCATTGTAGTGCCGGTCCTAAGCTTGGACAAATGGGAAGGTTGTGTCAGGAAGGGCATCTGGCTAATGTGACCACAATCTTCTGTGGTGGTCCCTAGCGGGAGCAGCCGAGTACAAAGACTAATTCTAGATTGTGAAATAATCCCCTTTGCAAACACAACCCTCAACAAGTTCTACCATCACTTTTCTGCTCACTTGCTAATTGGTAAAAATAATTAGTTTTGAACTTTCCTGGGACCCTAAAGAACAAACAATAAGTGCATTGTGTCAGTGTCAGCATAACACAAGGATTAATCATGTGACATCTGCACCACCCATAACTTCTAACTCTGTTCACCCTAATCCACAGCATGAATCTAATTGAAGTAATAAGAATTCAATCAAGTCCGATTTGATTAAAAAATGCATTAAGTATTGATCTGCTGTCAAAGATAAGCCTTAATGTTTCCTGCCATGAGCTTTGACTCTTAATGCATCAAATAAGTCATGGTCATGACTATTTTCATATCTATGCTCTTTGTCTCAGTATTAGCCTTGCCAGTTTGTACAATCCCTGCCTGGAACAGATCCAAGCACTTAAAGCTCTTACCTCTCATTTTCCATCCTACACAGAGATTATTCTTGCTGATATTTGAACATTTTGCCCACCAAGCTTGTAACCGCACAGAAATGTGAAACAGTACACATTCTCTAAATCATTTCCATAATTAACTAGCAAGAACATTAAAGAATTGTCATTTCCAAATGTAAATTCACCCATCAATAAAATATATAACTATAATGCATATAGAAGGCAAAATACAGATATTCATATTGTATGTTCTTCACACAAAATTAGCAAAATAATAATAAGTAGTATGTTTTATTTTAATAACATTGAAAAAGGGTTCCACAGACCAACAGTTCATCCATACAAATCTACTGAAACCCTGTAAGAACATTTTAATGATAATGAAGTTGGTGAGTCTTTGATCATCATTTTAAGTAAAAAATGTCTTGATTCTAAGTGACAATTTTTAATTCCTTTTTATAGTAGAATCTGTGCAATTGGCTTGGCCATCAAGTATCTTTCACTGGTTTCTAGGTTCCTGATTTACCAAGTAAATGAATCGGATCTTCAAACTGAATCAAGATTTATGACTCAGAATCTGATTAACTCGGATCCTGAAAAAAAGCATATATAACTAAATTCTAAAGTCTAAATTCTAATTACCACACTAAATTTAAGGTTTTGTTCGTTTTTATATACTCAACATTTGTACTATTTGTTAGCATGTGGATGTTATTCTACAATTAACATACAGTATTCTGCTGTTGGTAATAAGGGGGTGGAGCTATATTAGGAGTTTTGTTTATATTATTTGGAATTATATTTAGCAGCGTTAGCTTGCATACATTATGTGTATATTTGTTTCATTATGTATTGTTTCTAAAGATACAATGACTATGTCACTATGTTAATGAGTTCTACGTCTGACGAGCGTACAAGTGACTCGAATTATTCAAATGAACCGTATCATTTTACTAAATGATTCGGATTTACCTGCAACCTTAAAATGCTTCAGATTTACCACCTCTTTAAAACATCCAGATTTGTTCGTCAAAGAGATTAAAATGTTATACGACGTTCAAATTAATAATGTTGTTACAACTGATTCATTGTCTAAATGTCACATGCAAGTCTCTTTGAGCTTCAGGTAGGGTGTAGTAATAACAAGATTTAGAATTAATTTATTTTTTCTTCAAAAAGTTTCTACACTCTTTAACTTAACTTTTATTTACTTTTATATAGTCACCTTCCTTTTCAATGCATTTTGCCAGTGTTGTACCCTTTTAATGCCATCAGCAAAAATGTTTTAGGTTGAGCCCAAGCCACTGAGGCAGTTCTACTCACACATAATCATCACACGAAAGTGAGGGGTCTGAAAAGGTTTAAACCACCAACCAGGCATATCATTATGACCACTGGCAGATGTGAATAACTGCGAGCTGCGAGCTTTTAGTAGAGGGGATTTATTAGGCAGCAACTGAACATTTTATATTCAAAGTTGATATTCTCAAAGCATGAAAAATAGTGTAATGATTCGAGTTTGACGAGGGTCAAATTGTACTGGATAGATGACTGTCAGTGCATCTCCAAAACTTGTAGGGTGTTCCTGGTCCGCAGTGGTCAGTATCTATGAAAAAAAGTGTTCAAAAGAAGGAACAGCAATGAACCATGGGCAGGGTTTTGGGCACCCAAGGCTCACTGATGCACTGGGAATCAAAGGCAGTTTGTATTTACTGACAAATTATTTTGAAATACCGATCATCATTCTAAAAAAGGTCCCTCATCAAAACCAATTCAGTCTACTGATTGCTGACGGTATTCATTAAATTCCCTGTCAGCTGTGTATAAACTACTTTTGTAAAGAATCAATTTTAATCTTATTTAAATCACCATGAGTGAAATTGATCTAGATCAGCCCACAAAAAAGACGAATTGAACAAGTAAAAATGAACAAATAAATGTACGGCATAGAGTTTAATGTGTTTCTGCTTCATTAACTGTCCTCAGTGGGAATACAAACTCATAAAAATGGGTTTAATGTGCATGTTATGATCATTTGTCTTGAAAATTGTCAAATCATAGGAAGCACAATTCACCAGAGATCTTTTCTCCAGTTGTCTGTACTATTAGCTTAGGACTAACAAGAGAGCACACTTTAAAAATAATATTGCAGATGAGGACAAATACTTCTTGTATGCTCTTCTTTTCCCTCCGTTTAACAGGAACTTGAAACAGCTCCTGAACAACAGGGAATACCCCTCACATTCACAACCAGGACAACCATCTAGATAAATGTCAAGGTCAGAAACAGAGTGAAAGCAAAAGTCACACAGTCACACACACCATGCACAGCCAGAGAGAAGCTATTCTCCCGAATCTGGGATGCTTACCGTCTAGTCCAAAGCAAGAGGTGATCTTTTGGGCGTAGTTACACAGGCCGTCGTATGCTGGCTGCTGCAGCGTACTCCTTTCTTCCATCACTGCCGAGACACACACACAGAAGCCTTTACTCCCTCACACACTCTCAGGACGGCCTTGCCGGGACGTTCTGAGTATCTGTGCTCATCAATAATTCAGATTAAAAAAACACTCAGGAAAAATGCTGAGATGGAGGGTCTTAGCTGTGTGCATGGAAGGTACAGGTAGTGAACAGTGGCCTGTGCAGATGAAGAAGGGCGGGGCTTTTACAAGAACAAAGCTGCTGATACTATGCTGTTGACCTCCCCTGGGAGAGACACACATGAGGATGTTTGATGAGAAACATGGCAAATGCTAAAACATGGTGGATCTGTAGTGAACATGGCTTCATATTAATTCAAGGGTTTATTGTTATTTTATTAATTGTGGTATTTTTTCTTAGATTTACCAGCCATAAATAGTTGCCCAGAAAATACTTAGCCCAGATAATGCATTACACTGTGAATACTTTTTGGCTGAACTTGTATATAGACTTTATTTATGACATTGTAAACTGATACTGAAGACTGATACAAAACTTTGAAGAAATATGAATATGTTTTGCATTTTAGATTCTTACAAGTAGCCACATTTAATTTGATGACACCCCTGGCATTCTATCAGCTTCATGAAGTCCAACAGCCTTTAAGGAGTCTATATATATATATATACTGTATATATCTATATCTATATCTATATCTATATCTATATCTATATCTATATATATATATATATAGATATATATATATATATAAACATAACAAATGGTCCAGACAGGTTGTAAAAACAACTGGAGAACCATTGTAGCAACTTTTTCTCAGTTGGAACCTTGTCAAGCAAAACCTCCTGCCAGCACATAAAACCAATAATGTGGATAAAATAGCTAAGAAGTGCACTAATTGCTGTAGTGGCTTTCTCCAAGATTCATTCAAAATGACTCAGCTTTTAGCACAGCTTATACTTGCCCATTCAGTACAAGTCAAGTCAATTTTATTTATACAGGGCTTTTTACAATAGACATTGTCACAAAGCAGCTTTACAGTTTAGGAGTTTAGGACCAGCAGACCAACCCCTGTCGAGCAAGCCAAGGCCGACTGTGGCAAGGAAAAACTCTATAAAATGCAGGAATAGACTGGAGAATACTTTAAATAACAAGATTTATACAGTTAAACAACAACAATAAAATTACATTAGACTAAAAGTTATAACTTGCAAAAACTTCATGGATATATAGGAGTTATTCAGTCCAGTTTCTGAAATTGTGGTGAACATGCCTGGCACTGTCTCATCTATCAAAAGCAGCAATTGTTGGCATGTCAGTCGGGATGCGATTATCCGAAGTCATCAACCCAGCTGCCTCACACACCTCTTAAATATTATCCTTAGTCACCTCATGTTACCCCCTTTAGAAAAGACATTACCCAAAATCTTGAATAGTACATCTGACTTACCTTCTACACATAGTGGTTGTACGAATGTGTCAAAGACCAAGGTAGACCTTGTTGTACAGGTGTTTTGTGAAAGGCCAGCCAAGAAATAATACAAGATGGTTGATGAGAATATTGACAAATAGGTTCAGAAGGATAGAAAGAAGTAAAAACTAGACTCATGTCGGCTTGGATTCAACAAATGTCCAGCGTTTTGACTGGAACTACCTAAAAGTGTCCTCTAAACTAAGACACAGATAAACTAGTTCAAACTGGCTCCGTTTTAGATAGTTTTACTCACTTTCTTAACGGCTTATCCAGCCAGAGTTGTGGGGCTGCTGGAGCCTATCCCAGCTGTTCATTGGGTGCAAGGCCCATAGAAACAGCCTGGATGGTGTGCCAGTATATGGCAGGACAAACACAAAAACAAATTCACCTATTAGGCAATGCAGTGTCTCCAATTCACGTGGTTGCAAGTTTTTGGACTGTGGGAGGAAAACGGCACTTCCGGAGGAAGCCCATGCAGACACGGAGAGAACATGCAAACTGGGCCAGCAACTCAGAAAGGAATCAAACAAGATATGGAGTTTATGGATGGATCGAATTATATTTTACTTCTACTTGCTCGTTGTCTGACTTTAGCTAGTGCAGGTGATCTGAGATCCTTGACCTTCTGCTCTTGCTCCATCAGCATCTAGATTGTAAATGTACTGTATATGCATATTGTATACTGCCATCTGGAGCCATTCTACACCCATGTGCAAGCATTTGTGTTGGCTCATTCTGTAATGGAAACATTAGCTGAAAATAAGGAAAAAAATTGTATTCACCCAGGTCAAGGGACCTTCCATATGTGGCCCCGTACACAGCTAACTTTGTAGACGATTTATTGTGCAAAGACAGCACCACCTGTACTTGGGAAAGTGATAGTCGCAATTACAGTGATTTGCCCTAGGCATGGCCCTCTCAGAAAATCTATAGCGATGACAGACAGACCACTACAGCGTTATAAAAGCTATGCGCTATTTATAAGAATCTATTTGTTATTAATTCTTATTACAGTGGCTAAGTGGGTATGACTGTCATCACAGCAAGACCCGAGTTTGCATGTTCAGCCCGTGTGGCTTTTATTGCTCCAGTTATCTCCCACAGTCCAAAAACATGCAGTAAAGTTAATTGGAGACACCAAATTGTCCTTTAGGTACTTCGCCACTAGGATGCACAAAACAGTGTGAGCTGTGCCAGGAAGGGCATCGAGCATGACAACTATGCCAAATCAACAATGTGGATCACGAGCAAGTGTGGCGACCCCGAACAGGAGCAGCTGAAAAAAAAAATATGAAAAAAGTTCTCTCTTCTATTACTATTCTGTTATTATTATTATTATTATTATTATTATTATTATTGTTATTATTATAGTTCTAGTCCAGTCTGTACTGCCAGATGCACAATTTGCACATTCTGACACAATATACATTCCGTCTATCCCTCAGTCGAGTGGATATGAGCAAATTACAGATCTAATTTATTCCTTAACACATGAACAATAACACAATTTGCTCACAAAATATTACATCAACAAATATTGCCTAAATAATATGGTTGTATAGAATTGAATAGAAAAAGTAGTGAAGTGGCAAACAACATTTATATTAATATAAATTATTATATTCAATATTCAAAACAACTGCTATTAATATTTTTAATATTATAATTTTTACATTCATTTGCTGTGAGCCACCGTACCACCCAAAATAACTTTACCAATTTAACTTATATAATACACAATAACATAACAATAAAATGGCAATAATATAAAAATAATTACATAATAATTATTCATAATAACAATAATTCATTTTCTTTGTTCATTTGCTGTAACATAACTGCTCAAGACTTTATTTTAAATTAGACTCAGACTATTTGAAATTAGACATGCTGCTAGAAGAAGGGAAATACTTTAATCAGGACAAAAAAAATGTATAATGTTTTTTCTATTTACAATATACAAAATGAACGCAAGGGGCATTATGAGTAAAATGTATCAATGTTTGGTGGACTGTCCATGGAAGCTGTAAACTTCCTTTTAGATGAAACCCCAACATATCTCATATGTTTACTTAAAACAACACTGTTGCATCCTGGCAGTGACTTTTCAACATCTGAAGCAACGTGAGCGCTACATTCCCACAAAATGATGTGACCACATCAGTTAAATCAAAAAGGTCTGAGTGAATAAATACTGGGATAAAGATGGAAAACATAGTCAAAAGTATGTGAAAACTGGCAAAATTCCTCCAGAGATGTGAAAAACTCCCATCTAGTTATCGCAAACACTTGATCGCAGTTGTTGCTGGCAAGGGTGGCACAACCTGTTTCTTATTAGGTTTAGGGGCAATTACTGTACTTTTTCACATAAGGTCATTTTCAGTTTCGATGCCTTTTTTTTCCTTAATAATGAAATCATCATAATATGTTTTTTTTTCCAAATATGTTTTTAAATGATTATTCAAATTAGTTTGATAATCTGAAACAAATTGAGTAAAATGTGCAAAAACACAAGAAATCTTCAAGGGAGCAAATACTTTTTCACAGCACTGTATAACAAATGGGCTTAGAGGGGATCCTGCACTATGTCAAAGATCGACAATCACTGGGCCATGGACCAGTACTGGTCATTGGGTCATTTACTATTGGGGTGCACAGAAACACTTTGGGTGTAATAGTCTCCCATCACCCCTAGATGGAAGTAGCGTCTCCATGAAGTGAAATAAGCTTACTTTAGATAACTAGCAGTTGGATCCGTTCAACAACCAGGTGTGATCATTTCTGTTGGCAACATTTTCTGCTATGGAAGCATCAGCTGAAAAGGAAAATAAATCGTTTTCACTCAAGGAAAGGGACGTTGACCCCCTTCCATTTGTTGCCCCATGGGCGTCCTTTGGAATGCATTCGTTGTAAATTTGTAAAAGCAAAGGCTGGCTTTAAAGTGGATTTGTTGTGCAAATACAGCACCACTTGTGAAAGTGACGGTCACAATTAGTGATTTGCCACGGCATGGAGAAAATGTATAGCGATGACAGATGGACCACTACAGTGTTATATAAAAGATCTGTGAGCAGTATTGCTGTTCTATTTTATTTTTTTTCTCTCTGCTGGTCCTTGAAAGGTTGGGGACCGCTACACTAGGGCACAGTCATGTTGGAACGGGACAAAACATAAGTCCTTAGCTATTGGCGTTGCAGACACTTGAATGTAATGATTAAAAAGCGTGTCCAAATTTTTACCTAATTGTTTGAATACTTATAACTAGCATCTGTTCTGTGGCCTTTTTGGACTCCAGTATTACTCCAGTTTTAGTCTAGCGGTCAAGATACTGGGCTAATCGGGTCCTAGAGCAAGGCCCTTAACCCTTACTATTTATTTATTAGGATTTTAACATCAGTTTTACACTTTAGGTTATATTCACGACATCCACACAGCTATTCATTACTCAAGGTTAATCTTTTTCATCATTTTTATATTAAACACAGTCATGGACAATTCAGTGTCTCCAATCAACCTGGCTGCATATTTTTAGACTGTGGGAGGAAACCGGAGCACCCGGAGTAAACCCACGCAGACACTGGAAGAACATGCAAACTCCACACAGACAGGACCAGGACCGCTCCACCTGGGGATCAAACCCAGGATCTACTTGCTGTGAGGCAACAGTGCTACCAACTAAGACACCGTGCCGCCCCTTACCCTTAATAAACACGATAGACAATAAACTATCACAGTACTGTGTCACTTTAGATTAAGATATCGGACATATAAATAAAATGGCACTGTTTAAAGTCTCACAACTGCCAAGTTGTGCTCTTGAGCAAGGCCCTTGACCATAGCATAGACAGCATACTGTCATATAACTAGTATTGGAAGTGCTAATGTCTTTTATTGAATGTAAAACTATTGTTACGGTGGTAGTACCACCACTGACAGTAGGTACAGTGTTATTGGGTTTAAATGCCGTTACAAAAGTAGAGGTTTCTACAGCAAATCTCTTATATTTAATCTGACCACAAACACTTTCTTCAAATATAACAAGCAGCGGCAATTTTGGAACATGAATGAGCTTTTAAGCCAATTGTTTTTTTTTACTTTTAACAGTGGGAGTATTTAATTCTTTTGAATTTAATGTTCAGTGGAATTACATCTTGCCATATAGATACATTTCCTCCCAGAATAGAGTTTGGGTTTTATTCCCAATCAGTGCAAAGTAACAAATGTTCCAATAACTTTGAACAGATAATCTTTGGACCTGATAACACTTAGAACTGAAGTGAAATTCCTGACCTGTAAAAACACATTATCCTAAAATGATCTGTGAATTGTACAGAGCGCATATGAACAATCACCGTTAAAGGGCACATAGGTAGAGGGGACCTCGTAACTATTGCCATCATGCTTTTACGACCTCGAGGGGAAAGGATCAGGGTGTGGCTCTCTGTACACAAAGCTGATCCACATATGAACTCGCAATGTGAAAAGAAAAGATGCAGTGATCAACAGCACACGTGTTCGAGAGGTCATAGCTCTCCTAAACCAGAGTGGAGATCAACATCACTAGAGAAAAAGGAATGGAATCGGGTGATCGAGTAACCAAACTGAGGGTTTTTTAAGGCTTAGTGAATTTTCTTTTATGTTTATCCCAATTTCCATTCTTACTGCAATCACATTAACCTGTATTAAAGGGCACAAAGAAGTCAGCAGCTGTAGGAAAATTGGGAGGCTGTCCAACAATGGTAGTATGCAAAATGACAGCGTGGAACTTTTTCAGGTGCTTAAATTAAATTTAGGTATATTTATGACCTACAGTTAACAGATATCACATGTTCCATAAACTTTTGCCTAACAAGTGTATTGAACATCAAGAAGGAGGCTGTGACATTTTACCTAATCAAAAACAGAAATACAATAAACAATTGGTTTCAAATTGTATGTTAGGATGTCATAAAATTATACATCATGATGTTCTGTTAGAAAAATAAAACATCAGCACATGCCTGCCTGATGGTGCCACTATCACCTGGCAACTGAAAGGAAACAAAAGTGCACAGAAAAACATTTTGGATGGAACCAAAGCAAGACACTTTTTAAAGGAAAAAAAAAGTTTGCATGCACTTCACATCACTGTATATGTACATACAACTCGTGTTGATATAAAATGTGCAAGATCAAGAATAACATTTTTTTACAACAGACAAACCAGCCGAGACCCTTTGGTTGTAAAGAAAACAATTCCAGTTAAAATTACAACATAAATAAAATTGTCTATCTAATGCTGTCTATGGTAAGTGTGCCAATTATTTACATATGTACTGCTAGGATGGATTATTGGAATATGAACGCATGACAAATACACCTTCTAATGAAAGTAAAAAACTCAAACAGAACTTCAATAGACATGTGCCAGGAATCAGCTCTATGTTTTATACATATATTAGCGGAGTCACTGGCATGGCAGCACTCATCAGGTTTCCTATAGAAGGTAAGTAGAACTGGTAATCCCCTTCATGAAAAGCAACACCCATGTTTAACAGAGGAAGCATGTGCTGGCCTTCAACACTCCTCGACCAGCAAGAAAGTGATCATCAGAAAGCACAGGAAAATGAAAAGAGGCAGTCACAGTGTTGACACATTAAGCCACAAATGCAAAGCACCATTAGCAAATAAGTGTCATCATGTGATGACTCTCAAAGCTGTGCTGCCTTCTACCCTTAGATAAAATACTTCTTCGTCTCATAAGTCAAGGTTACTCAAACATTACCATGTTTACAATGTTTTTAACACCTTCATACAAATTAATCATCAATAATAATTTACAACTCTTGTCCCACATGAGCCGCCACGCTTCTTTTTGAGAGAGAATTTGCTGCACTGATTTCTGGGATTGACAATTCCAATAAGGATGCATTCAATGATCACTCGTTCTACACTCAATATACAGTTTATGTTTTAAAAAAAGCCTAGTATGGACGATTTTATAGTTGTATTTTAAGGCATCTCGGATTTCGAACAGCCTACCTCACCATAGCAGGCATAGGAGGACGTAAAATGCATCCACGTAGAGAGCTCACAAGGTTTCGAGCACACCCATGGTCACTAATAGTCTGCACAACTGATCAGCACTGCGTCTAATAAGAGGATATGTTCCAAACTGAACTCTACAGAATCGGTACCCAACCTTGTGTGTTCTATGGACCCGATTTTAAATAGAATAAAAACACTGTATTTTGTTCAATCAATACCATGGACCACTGCTTTACAGTAATAATTAGTTACCTAATAATTAATGTGGACTACTTGTGGGTATGAAACCACGCTCTTAATACCACTACAGGTTTTGTAATGACTATTTAAATTGTATGAAAGCATTTAGGACAAAGCCATAGAAACTGTAATATTGAGTTGAGCCGTCACGCCTGCTATGACTGAAGTGTCATTTTGAGCTACAATCAAAAAGTAAACTTGGTACAGGAGTAAAAACACGCTAGCACTCTAGAGCCGACATCTCAGCTCTGCTATTCAGCAGGCACGGTGCCTACAAATGATTGGCTTGTTCATTCAGTGTGGCAGGAATGGGATTCCTCACAACTGATTCCATTTCGCCCTCTGCTGGCTGAGAAAAATAATGACGATCAGAATTTGAGTGTTAACATCATGTTTTGCACTTAGTAGATTAATCAGTTCACACGTTTATTGTGAAATTTTGATTTTCTTTACTTGCATGTTTTTGGACTGTAGGAGGAAACTGGACCCCCCGAAATAAATCCACGCAGTCCCGGCCTGCCCCACTTGGAGATCCAACCCGGGACCTTCATTCTGTGA
>JAYDZG010000039.1:10728624-10741020 GCA_034509265.1 Microcambeva bendego
CCCAACCAACCAAAGGTAGCAGCAATGCCTATTTTGTAACACTTCCACGTGTGTCTGGCTGATGTTAGTTACTTGTTTTACACTGATTAAACCTATAATTCGATGTGGTACTTGGTGTTTCATTGTGACTTTATTAAATGAAATACATTCGTAAGTTATAAAAAAATACAGTGTTGTTTTTATTTCTTGGCCTGAAGAGAAGCAAAATGAAAACTCAGTTAGTAAACACTACATTATGCTATGCACATACACACTGCAATCACCTGGGAACTCAAGTCCGGACTTGTTTACAAAAAAGGTAAGATGAGCTCCTGGTTTTTGAATCACAGAGTTGAAGTTTATCGGTAGTTTAGAACTTACACTGGCCAAAGCCTGTAGTTGAGAACTTACAGTTGCCAAAGCGGACTGTTTTATGGTTGAAATTTGACATTTTTTGACATTTTTCAAGAAATTACATTACGTTGCTCATTAGCATTTAGAATGTTTGGCTTTCTACACTCTTGGCACCAGATATGCATTCACTTTCACAATTCACAATTAAGGATATGTAGTAATTTCAATTGTGGTTCCATTTAATGTACACAGACTAGTAAAATTGTTTTTCAAATAGTAACACCCGTTTTTGTCACTTCAGGATAAAGGGTTAGCATTTATCTTTCAAATACAAATTAGCATTATTAGCTGAACTTCTTTGAGGTAAAATTGAATTGTAATGTAAAATAATATTTTATCTCTACATATACGTCTAAATAACTGACACAATGTATTTTTTTTATCTGTGTCCTAGGTGAAAGTTGACGATAAATACAGTCCACCATGAATCCACCAATTTGCATGTATTGTTTTGCTGCAAGACTTTAGATATTTAAAAAAATGGTTTTGTCCTTGTACTACGACATTTTAATTTTTGTTTTCCATTTTTTGCTCTTGTGTAAAGTGAGACTATATATTTTCTACATTTTTATTCATGGGGCAAAACAATAATAAATGTTTGACAAAACGGTTATCTGCTCATGTTTTAGTAGCTTTTGTATATTTATAATATTATTTATTATAATATATTATGATTTTTATAATATCATATTTAATGTGGTGCTGCATTGTTTGAGTATAATCAACTAAGATTCAGCTAATAAATATGTAAATATGTAATAAAATGTACTTTTAGTAACATTTACTAAATAATCTCAGAACTAAAGTTCAACAAAGGTAGAATTGTGAGAAACTTTTACTTCAATGTATGCTCTGTTAGATTTACTAGCAGTTTTAACATGTAAAAACGTTTTTTAAAGTAAATCTTACTCCCCACTTTTCAGTGTACATTTATTCAGGTTTAAACAGGCATGGAGACCTGGGTGAGTTTCACAAGGGTTTAATTACAACATTAGTTTCTATGAACCACAAATCTCACAGACAGTCATGGTTGAACCATCAACTGCAAGAATAAATTCTTCTTCCAGACAGCACATGTTGCACACTTGCAAAACTCATCTCAGGATATTCTTCCCACCAAATTGTTACCTCAATTGCATTAATCCTTAATGCATTACCCAAAGCAACCTATGTAGCTGCACCTCATACAACAACTCACCCTTTTAACTGTCCTTAAAATTCAACAACTTTTACCTTTAACAGCCTTTGGACCAACCCTCACCTCACTGAAGCCAAAAGCCATTAAAGCTGAAAGATCTTGTATGGACTAGCAGAAGAACTACTACAGCCAACGTTTCAGGTAATTTTATTATGGTGATGAGTTGAATGTGTCATAGCAATGCATCAAACTCATATAAGGTTACATATTCGCATGACCAGTCAAAGTGTCCTTGCAAACTCCTCCCTACCATAAAAAATAATTTACAATAATCACACAGACATCAGAATGGGGTCCAAAAAATCTTACTGAAATAGACCAAAAGGAACTGTATGTTGATCCACATCGCAACATATTGAATTTATTAGATCAGATTGTATTATATGTATTGGTGGGTCAGAGCTATTTTGGCAAAACATAAGGTCCTAATCTGTGTATACTAGTAATTAAATCTAGATTTCCTCACTGAATACAGTGGAACACCAGATTTAACAGACACAATGTGGTCTGCTCAGATTGTATACATAAGAGGTGTAGAAAAGTTTCAGGTAATTTTATTATGGTGATGAGTTGAATGTGTTATAACAATGCATCAAACTCATATAAGGTTACATATTCGCATGACCAGTCAAAGTGTCCTTGCAAACTCCTCCCTACCATAAAAAATAATTTACAATAATCACACAGACATCAGAATGGGGTCCAAAAAATCTTACTGAAATAGACCAAAAGGAACTGTATGTTGATCCACATCGCAACATATTGAATTTATTAGATCAGATTGTATTATATGTATTGGTGGGTCAGAGCTATTTTGGCAAAACATAAGGTCCTAATCTGTGTATACTAGTAATTAAATCTAGATTTCCTCACTGAATACAGTGGAACACCAGATTTAACAGACACAATATGGTCTGCTCAGATTGTATTCATAAGAGGTGTAGAAAAGACCAGTAATCCAGTGATCTGTTTTCATGAGTTACTTTTTACTATTGATGCTTAATGCTTAAAAGACAAGGGGCATTGTAAGCGAAAGAGGTGCATCTAGGTATTGTACCTGTTTTGAACCTGCACAACAACATTTTTATTATTATTTTTGTTTTCATGAATTATTTGTAGATTATACATGTAATATTCTTTGTTTTACTGTTCATATCATGTGCATGTTTGCCCTTTTGAGGACCTTCATATATTTTCACATATACTGTTGTTTCAGACAACTATGGACCAGTTCTTCTACCTTTATTCCAATCAAATTGAGGTTTAGTTTTCAAAAATGGAAACATGGTGTATTTAGACTGAAAGCTTAAATCTTACTGACAGGCATAACATGCTCCTATGTACATTTGTTTTTTCTAGCTAAAAATTTTAGAATGACTAAATAAAATCACTACATTATGTGTTGACAGCATGAGAAGTTGACAGATTGTCCCAGGGTGTTAAATACCTTGTGTCAGAGGTATCAGACGTAACTCTAGTAGAGCATTAAAACTACAAAACCAAAAGTAAAAAGACATGTGGTTTTACTGAAGTAGAAATACAGCAAACAGCTGAACGTGATTGACAGAAAACACTGGAAATAAAAGAACAAACTTGAGCAGCTGCCTTGGAGCAGCTCCACCAGCTACTAGCTCTAAGTACTGTATGTTTTTACATTTGAATAGAACTTTGACAGAAAAAGAAAGAAATATATAAACATCAAGTTTGAATCTTCTCCACTTTTTCTCAGTTTTCCTCAATTTTGTTCTGTTACTACACACCACATCAGACAGCCAAGTGACATAATGTGAGCACCCTGCCTCAGGGAGAGAGCAAAGAGCAGGATAGAAAACAAGTAATGTTGGAAGACAGGCAGATAGAGGGTAGTGGAGTTGGTGCTGAATATCTGAAACATGAATGAGTGAAAAAAAAATACATGGCAGGGAATTAACTGAGGTTGGAAGTATGGAGAACCAATGACCTATTTTGTATACAGTATACCCCTAAATTTGGCAGGGGTAAACCACAAATTGCTTATTTTTTATAGTATTAACCCCAAATATGCTTAAAAATGTACCTGACATTCATTTACTTCAAAATAGGTTTGTTAAACATGAAAATAGTCTTTTTAGAAATAACAGCACTCGACACGATGGTTTGCTTTTCAGCTAGAAACACTTTAGTGACTTCCATTACATTTTTACACCGCTTACTACTGACCGGCTGAAACACTACTGATGTTACCTCCATAAGTATGTACTGTCATTCATGCAAGTACATTTTCTCTCATTACAGTCAGGGTACATTCCCCTGACTGTACGTTAATATTTATGTTACAAACCTTGTAAATTATATTGTACTTAATAATTTAGCATTAAAATGTAAACAAATTATATATTGCTATGATAAAACCATTAAAATGCAAACTATGATTAGTTAGGTTCCAAGGAAAAACTCTCACAAGAGTTCACTGTGTTAGAACAATAATTTGTGCAATCATGAAAGGACAAGGCAATTCTCTCCTCAGTGGGTGGTATGTGGTGCTAGGAGAAGTATTTTAAAATATAACCCTGGTTATGAGAATTGGCCCACTGAAAATAATAAGAAAGTGGAAACATAATAGCAACAGCTGGAGTAGAACCACTGGCGAATGACCTAGGCTAGGGGTGTTTATACTTTTGTGGTTTCAGATCTACTATTTCAGTCGACAGGTCATCACTATCTACTTTACCACATTATTTTTTTAAAAAAGCTTTGTTACCTTTTAAAATGTGTTTCAGTTCCAATAGTGATATTCAGCATTGCAGTGCAAGTGACACACTAAACTTATTCAGATTTTTTTACAGCCAGGCTTATGTAGTTTGTACAATAGCTGATGACTTACATCAGAAAGGGTGGACCAATAATTACACTTTATTATTTGCATGTTGGAAAGCCTGCAAGTTCCAAAATTGTCCAGCAGAAGCCCTTGACTTCGTATTAATGTCAGATTGTATGGTTATTACATTTCTGCTTGTCACATGACATCTGAAAATTATCTGTCAGCTTGTTCTACTCATCTACACAAACACAGGCTACAACAGAACAACGCAAAAATGGCACAGACTGGGTACAACAAACCACACAAGAAACCTCCAGCTTTGGCTGACCCTGTGACATCCAGGGGATCTTGATCTCTCTCGCTCCAGCTCTCTCTTTTGATTTTTATTGAATCTTTTGTTTTGTACTTTTGTTTTGGTGACTGCGAACCAGACCAAGCCCTAAGAGGAGTCACCATTCCTGATCCATAAGTAGACTTGTGTCCGAGACCCCATCCCGGCACTGGAACATTTCACTGGAGAGGTTCTGCAAGGGTTTTCCAATGCAGTTCTCTCTTGGTTTTGAGCAACAGATTTTGCGCTCCCCCACTCCTTTCAGGCAAGGCGCTGGACTGAACGACCTCAGTGTGTGATCAAGACACCCCATAATTCTCCACTATGGTTTCCCATTCTGATGCATGCCCATTCCCAGGTTACCAGTTCCCAAAAGCACCTCTGAAGGTACTTCTGGTGGACTGGAATAGGCAGACTGTCCATGTACTTTGTGCACTCCTGCCGCTGGTGATCCACGTGGACTACCTGGAATTTCAGCCCCGGTTCTGCCCTCAAGAAACTGGGTACAAACAAGAGAGGCTGATTCAGAAGGTGGAGCAGCACAATTGCTAATACTCACCCTCCAAGTGTGCCGCTAGGCACATAACATGGGAAGAACAGCGACTAGCCCCTGCTTCGGACTCTACTTACTAAGCAGGCAGAGCAAGCATCTCTTGCATGCCATTTACTCAGGTGAACTCTGATGTAACTCAGGGGGCACCTACCTATACGTTTCACTGGCTACAGGAGCCCATCGGGGGTAGGGTAGCACCCAGTAACCAATAGATTGTTGGAGGGACCAGGCAGCTGGCCTTGCTTTAAGCCGAGTGCAGCCAGTGTTGTGCCTTCTCAGTTAATTTGTTCAGCATGAACCTTCTGAGGCTCCCGATAGACATGATTGCTGTATTAGGGTCAGTGGATATCTTCTAGGCCCATTAAGATGGGTTAGGAAAGTACGTGTTGGAGTGGAGCATGGAGCTCTTTCCAGCATCTCACAGGTACTAATAAACCTCCGCTGCATTGCCCTTTGCTCTCTGATCTCTGTGGCAGGGCATCTGGATCAGCAGATCAGGGGATTATGGTTCGGTGACTTCTTTGGACCCCCGAGAGCAGCACAGAACTCCAGCTCTCATTTGTGGCAATGCTCCTCCAGCACTCTGACGCTCTTCACAGCAACACAGTCTTTGCTAAGTACCATATTGCCATCGCCCTCCCACCCCCGTGCCACGGCAATCTTTTTGTTTTTTGTTGTTTTAAATGTAATCTTTAGTAGTACACTCCACTCTGTTTGTAGCATCGCATGGCAATTCAGCAGTTATCCGTAACTCTGGTCAGAGAGTCCACCAAGTGCGACAAACCCCTTCTTCACTCATACCAGAAGTGTGTTGGTGAGTGTTTTACATGCCTACTCAGTGTGTCAACCTTTTTTCGGTTCAAAACCCAACTTTTACTTTGGTTTTTCACCAGATGCGATCCCCTGGGTTTGATTTCCAGGTAGAGTGGATCAGGTCTTTTTTGAGAGAGGTTTGCATGTTCTCCCTGTGGCTAAATGTACTCCGGTTACCTCCAACACTCCAAAGACATACAGTCAGGTTAATTGGGGATCCTAAGAATAGCTCTTAGGTGTGATTGTGTGCATTCCTATGTGTGCTGTGATGGACTCGCAACCCGTAAAAAATCCATTTAATACTATGAGTTTTTCAAGTTTTCAACTGTCTGCTTGAGTTTACCATTGTGTCTGTGATTTCCCCCCACCTCTCAAAACTGGCAAACGCTAGATTTGTGAAGTAAAGAATCTTTATGACACTTAAGCTACTGAATTTCAGTAAACTGAATAAATTCATTATTGTAGTTCTGGGTGGTGAGATCGGACTTTTAGAGACTTTCACTGTTGTACATTCTGTCAGAAGCAAAGAGCAAAAACTTTTTGACACTAATGGAAAAATCCCAGTAGGATTGAAGTCAGGCACGAACAGTATTTAGCCCAGAGCAGTAAAACAGTGAAGAATGACCTTAACTGCCTGCTCCCATACACTTCATTATCAGCTCTAGGCAGTGAGGTGTCATAACCATCACGCTTAGCAATAATGCTGAAGTGGCATGCATATGTGTGAATGACATTTAATATCTGCTCAGGGTTTAGCCTATCCAAGAAATCCTGACAGGAGCCAAGACTTATTTTCAAAATAATTTTTACTGGATGTTTTTCTATATTTAGGTGTGCTTGCGCAGAAGGACTAAGCATAATAGGATATACAATATTACTATTAGTGGTAGTAATAATAAATAATGATAATAACAACAGTAATCAATTATTACATTCTTCTTATATTTTTATAACTAAGGTCCTACCTAATTTACAGCTGTATTTTCGTGTCACATACTGACCTGAGCTTTGCAGTGAGCTTTGTGTACTATGTAATTTATTGTGACATTAAAATTGCAAGGTTTGTGTTTAACAAGTTAATGTTTTTCATTTGTGTAGCATTCAAGTGCCTCACATTTACTGGTTTGTTTTGACTATTAGGCAGGCCTAGTATAACCAACCATATATAGAGTTTGCTGAATATGTAAAATATGTCATTAACTATACATAGACTATCATTAGGATATTAATTTACTGGCTTGTTCTTAGGCATAGCACAGACCACAGAGAGATGATCACGTGTAGAGAAACACACTTTTCCACTGATTATGGAATCCCAAGAGTCAGTGCATTAAATTAAGGCCATACTAAATTCACAGCGCATTACTCCGCGGAAAAGTCAGTTGCACTAACAAACACACAGTAATTCATTTAGCAATCAGATAATAAGAATATCCAAGATGTCTAAAGCAGCAAAAACACAACTGGGGTTAATGAGTTATGCTAGGCTGTGCTGTGTATTTGACTGTCATGAAATGTGGCACTTTATTATTTATTTTGTGAAACAAGATCCGTGAAAATAAACAGATTTTAATGTGAATTTAGTATGGCCTTAATTTAACTGTATAATGACTTAACTTAAAGACCTTACATGACATCTGCCTGTACAAACAGTAAACAATTAACCCTCAACTCCACAGAACTTCGGGTAGACTTAATTAAACAATATTTATTATTTAACAATATGCCTGTGTACTCATTTATGGGGTCCCATTCCAATGTTAATAATCCACATTAGTATGATCCTGGGGCAATCACCCCACCAGAAGCTGAACACTAATATGCATTGGTGTGCCCAAATGAGAATTCCTCCCACTAGCTTCTTCATTTCCTTTCATCATCTAAACAATCATTTGAACAGCCTTAGAACTTCTGTGATACTTGATGCCGGAGAATGACCTGGACCTGTGTAGGTTAAGCCACCTAATAAAAGAGGAATTACAGCAATACAGGGTTTTTCAAGGCTTCTCACTATCAATTTCACAGCTTTATTTATTATTTTAATGTGCTGATATTGAACCCAATATGTTAACACTCCATTAACTATCTTTTTTTCTGTGCTTAGCTGAATTTACTTCCCATATGCAGGCTCTGCAGATTCAGGTGTTGAAAATTGGCTTCTCAGAGAAAAATACATAAGAACACAACATTTCTCTCCATTGCTACTGGTTATGAGTGCTCTGTTTAATTGCTTGTTTAATTGTAAGAAGCCACATTTGTTGGCTTCCACATTTAGACACATTTTGAAGCAGTTCTTCACCCAGTTATAGGGTCCGGCTTATTTGGCACAGGTCATGGTAGTGCTACCCTTGCCCAGTTATTACCTGGTGAAACCCGGCAGCCAGCCGTGGGACTCCACCGCACACAATATCTTTTGGTGGTAGAAGGCAGTTTGCCTTTGGACCACAGTTTCCTCCTTAGAGGAACCAGGCAGATGGCCTTGGGACCTCAAGAACTGTCCCTTAAAGGGGAGGTACTGTTAGGGTACCGACCATACTGCACACCAGGTGGTACTGTTAGGGTACCGTTGAACCGCAGTTCAGCTTCTGGCATGGTCGGCATTGCAGATACATAGTGCTTGCACCTGGCGTTCCCCTTTAAAGCCGGTTGCACCCCTTTAAAGCCACTTCACATGTCGACATGCACACCTCCTGGTGTCCTGGTTAGGGTCACTCGGTTATCCCCCAGGCCCAACGGGGTTCGGGGGTGTACGGCTGGAAGGTCCAAGTTACTGGCTGTTTGGCAGTTGCTGTCCGAGGACCATACTGGACCATACGGCTGCTCCACTCGTCTTACCCACTCAAGTTGGTACTAGGACCATGGGGAGCCCCGATTGCCTTTGTATTCCTGCCAGCAGAGGCATGGAAGGATGCTCCCATCCACCATAGAGCCAGCTTAATAACCAGGGCACCATCATTTTGTTGATTTCTGTTTAGTTTTTTGTGTTTTCTTTTTAATTTAACAGGAGCATCATAAACACACCTGTCCCGACCTGAGGAGTCCGCGGTTAGATCCCCGAGTTCGACTAGTCTCCTGCTGCGGTCAGCTTCCACGATGGCTGTGTTTAGTTTTTCCTTTTATTTATTTTATTCAGTAATACAACTATTTTGATTTTGTTATGTTTTTAATAAATTCATGATGATTCTGCAACTTGTGTCTTACCTTTTATGTTTTTTGTCAAATCCTAAAAACATTTTCGGACTGTCCCGGTCACTTTTACCATCTCAAATCACAAGGTCATCAGTATGATTTTGCATAAGCAAACTGGTGAAAGCACCCAAATCTCTACACTCTTACTCACCCAGGGGTGACGTCACAGTTTGCTCTGAAAATGCATATTACCAAATGAAACAAGCTGCAGAGGAGGAAATGCTAATTTCCTAATTTCTGTGGACTATACAAATAAAATAAAAATGCATCGTTCTTTACATTTACTTTGACTTTTATTTAATTTTAGACATGTTTGTACTCAATATAGCCCATTTGAAGTTTAATTTGTTAATATATCTCAACACATTCCAAAAAAGTTAGGCCGGGGGTAATTTAGGGTTCGCAATGAGGTGAACAAAAAAAATAACGATATGATGCCATGATATCAACAAATAATTGTAATCGATGTTTGGTACAAAAACAAGAGAGATGCTGTGTGCTCTGGACTAAAGGCGAAAAGGAACAACCTGACTGCTATCAGGACAAAGTTTAAAGACCAGGGTCTGTCATGTTATGGGGGTGTGTCAGGGTTTTTAATGCAGATAAGTACATTGCAATCTGCTGTCAAATGCTTCACATGATGCCTAATAAATGAAATGAAGTTGATCAGACAAAATATAATAACAGTCATAAGTAATAAAAGTGTTTTTTTAATTATTTCCATTACTGTCCCAACTTTTTCTGATTTGAAGTTGAATTAGATCATAACTCTACAAACTATTAAACATCATGCTATACCTGTACGGCTAGCTCATGAACATTTTTCAAAAAAAGATTTATTTGGAATGTTTTGATGAAAAAGCTGTTAACTGAGATCTAACATGCAGTGTTCCATTTTTGATTTTACCAAGTCATAAACAACAGACTGAATTTCAAAGTATTTGCTCTATATGGGAGGCAAGTAATTGGATAGCGCTTGTGTTAAACCCCTGGTGAGATCATTTTTTGAGAAACCTGCTGTGATCTTCACAAGTCAACGGAAAAACAGCATTTTACCCAAAAAGCTTTCAAATGTGTTCATAGTAACACGTTCTCACTCATGTCATTCAAACATTTTAGCTCTATCTCACTGCAAGACGGAATAATAATCTTTGTAGGAAAATAAACATGGTTTTAGTAAGTCTTAGTGACACAGGCTGACACACTGGAGGCATAATCGAGGAGGTATGCAATACCTATTAAAAGTGGTCTAAGGAAGGAACAATAGTCATGGACAGACAAGGCTAAGTGATGCATGTGATTCCAAACAGATGATTGTAATCAGGGTTTGGGACAAAAGCAGCATCCAGGAAAAACTGTATATTTGATTTACAGTTAGTCAGGAAATACCTGAGAAAATAACTGGAATGTTTAAAATAACAAACCTCAAAGAAAAAAATGAAACAGATTTGCATATTTCTTCCTCTATTGTGCATATCATTGAACACCTCAAGGAATCAGGAGGAATTACAGTGCATAAAGGCCAAGGATGCAAGACGACACTACATCAAGATGCAACCACATTGGCAAGGGATTACAAAGGCAAACTTTTGTCAAGCTAGAATACAGTTACATGCACAAAAACAACTTAACAACTTGCTGTGCAAAAAAAGAAACTTTATGCTAAGCATGTCCAGAGGCGGAGTAGACTTCTCTGGGCATCAAGGATGGATGACCACAGTGAAAACATGTATTGTGGTCAGATGACTCTGAATTCTAACACTACTGTTGCATATCTTAAGATGTGTTTGCAGGAAAAATGGACAAAACAAAACCTGAAACACTAAATCCCTTTGTGTCCTCGGTACAAAAATGACTATTAAGTGTAGTGAATGGCAACATTACAAAGTGGTAAATGCTTTACTGTCCTAACTTTAAGTCAATCCTCCTGCACAGTGATGAGACTTCTTCAGTATGCAGAACATGTGCCATGTTTCCAGGCTCTGCTTTGTTTATAAGGAGCACACATTGCAGGCCTGAAAGTACATGAAAATAAGTTGAGCAGACAAAACAAGAAATATCTCAGATTCATGCTGTCTGGAATGTAACATACTGCAAGTCAAAATTAATATAAAAAACTTTGTGGTTTTTTTAGTATTTGCATTTTCAAATCTGTCCCAACTTTTTCTGATTTGGTGTTGTAAATATTATTCTGACCGACATAAAACAGGCACATTCAGCCCAAACAGGAAAAAAATGAATGTATGGTGTATCTGACAGACAGAGTAAAGGGCTAGTTAAATATGCATCGCCCACATAGCTGCCATACCAAAGCTGCTCTTGTCTAATTGGCTGACATCTTTAATCAGCAAGCAACAAAGAATCCTCGGAGAAAATGTGCACTCCTTAAAAACAAAGCAGAGCCTGGAAACATGGCACATGTTCTGCATACTGAAGAAGTCTCAGGCCCTTACAGGATCATTGAGTCTGTTATGTAAGATGTCATGTGGGAAGGTTGACAACTGGATGAATTTTCTAGCTTAGCTCAGTAAATAAAATGCCACCACTAGAGATTTTTCAGCAACATAATTATTGAACAAAGCACAGACGAGAAAAATGGCTGCCAGGCTTGTTGTGCTCACATGTCAAAACTGAAGAAAGAGCGAATGCAGTGAAAACCCAAAGTATAATGAAGCAGATATGAGAGAGCTGATACATAAACGCCTGATTCGATTACAAAATCCAAAGAAAGCCGGAGACAAAGGAAACGACCAAAAGTGGCAATGTACAGCCACAGTGATAACAATATTAAAAAAAAATACCATTAACAGAGGAAAGGTTTTGAAATGCAACAATATCCTTTGGTCAGGAGAGATGGAGATCTGCACAGTGTGTTGCCTTCTTTGGCCAGCAAGGGTTTCATCCAAGAGGCAAATCCAAGAGTGCATATGGAAAAGGTTCATTCTAAGTGGAACCGAAAAAGTGTTAAATCAAGCAGTAAAAAGACCACACCTCCTTAAAACATATAGCAGTATTTAAATTTATATATTATTTATATTCATTGATGTAAGAGAACATAAACTCTGTGGCATTATGGATCAACAAAAAATGCCTACCGTAAATTCCGGCTTATAAGCCGC
>JAYDZG010000039.1:10742872-10752928 GCA_034509265.1 Microcambeva bendego
ATTGATTTTCTTTCTAAAATCAGAGCGTGCGGCTTATACTCAGGTGCGGTTTATAGGCCGGAATTTACGGTAATTGGCCATGTCCCTTACTTAAGTGTGTTTAAAAAAAAAGCCATGGCACATTACCATTTTCTTACACAAAGACTTTATTATTTATTTTTTACATTAACTAATAACAGAGCAACATATTTATTGAGCTTAACTGCTCTGAAAAAATCTCTCAAAGAAATATGGTTTCCAATATACTCCACAATACACAGTAGTAGAATGTAAAAGAAAAAAAAGCTATTAGCCTTTAGCATTGCTGTCTTCAAACTTATTTATTACTCTCAACAACTTAATTACCAGCAGAAGACGGAACAGTAAAGTATCCCAGAGCAATTACAACTAAGGCTTTGGAGGATTGAGACATCTATCAATGGACATCCACAATTAAGCTGTAAGCTTTCACTCCCTGGGCAGAAAGTTGTAACATTTACACTTAAAATCTTAACACTGAAAAAAGAGTGAAGAAATGGAATGAAAAAAGAATGGGTTGGTTTGAACTTTTATAAACATTTATTTTAGCGCTAACATGTAAAAAGGCCATAATTGGGCCCTTGTCAGTTTAGATACTAAATTTACCAATGGGTGTGGATGCAACTCACGATCTCAAATTGTAAGGGGGTCCATATAGTGCACATACATTACATACATTGAATCAGCTGCAGTGATAGGTACATTGCTACATTTGTAAGCAATGTACCTATCAACAAGATTACATTTAGTAGTTTGAGATTAAAATGTCCTATTAATGTTGAAATACATAAAAAAACACAATAAACCCACATTAATCTATTTTCTAGCATGAAATGCCATATAAACATAGTATAAGACAACACAGACCCATTCAGGATGCTCAAAAGCATACAATCTAAACAATTATTTTTGCAGGTGTCGGTGCTCCATGCTAACAGATAGACATCAATCCTGATTCGACCTCAAGGGAAACCAAGGCAAGACATCTGGAGGATTCTGCACTGAATGTTTATGAAGATGTACAAGAGCTAAATAAGCCAGCAGAGATTTAGTTAGAATAGAAATGTGTCATTCAGGTTTTACTTCTATACACAACTTGCCTAATTTGATCCCATCATTTTAAAACTCACGTCACGACACAGCTCAGTTAAATTAATGCAAAGTGGGTGAAACAAATGAGAGCTTGCCAAATACATAACAGAAACTCGAACATGTCGATTCTATTTACTCATTTGCAGTCTATGCAGTTGCAAAAAAAAAGTTTGTGAAAGCATAACGCAAAAAACAGGCTGGATGTAAACACTGTCTTAGTATAAAATATATTTGTTTAAGCCACACCAAATGCAAACAGCTATTTGAATTAATTCAGTTATTAATTATAATTGAATTAATTTTATTTTTAAAAATCTTACGTGGCCTAAGTTGTGGATCCAAGTGCAGAGTGCTTGATGTGTGTACTTGCTTTTATTTATTGACATAGAGGGTCTCCTTCAAAAAAATTAGCAAACTTTTAGTAAATTATGAATAAAATAAACCTTGAACACTGAGTAAACAGGAAATTTATTAGTACAGGGGTCACCGACACCGTGCCCGCGGCGCCAGGTAGCCGCCAAGGATCATATCAGTTGCCCACAGGCCTGTAGCACAACTCATCAGTGAGCTCTAAAATTAAATTTTATTCCATTGCTATTCTTTTTAAGTACACTTGACTTTATCTAGATTTTTAAAATGACAATAATAAAATAATGACAAATAATAAAAAATGAAATTTGTTAATCAAAAATGAATTTTAGATCTAGTGAAAATTTTTTAATATTGAAGAATTAAATATTGATATATGTTTCTCCTCTTGTTAAGTAATTTGTTTACATTCATCATCAGTTCAGTTCATTTTCTTTAACCCCTTTTCCTAATTAGGGTCGGGGAGGGGTGTTGGAGACTATCCTAGCTCTTCAACGGACGCAAGGCACATGGTAACACCCTGGATGGGGTGCCAGTCCATTGCAGGTACCTACAGGACAATTCAGTGTCTCCAATCAACCTGGTAGCATTTCTTTGGACTGTGGACAGATCATGTGACACTTAGATTGCACACAGGTGGACTTCATTTCACTAAGCATGTGACTTATGAATGTAGTTGGTCGCACCAGAACTTTTTAAGGGCTTCATACCAATGGGGTGAATACATATGCACACGCCAATTTTCAGTTTTAATTTCCACACACCTATATATATTTCTAATTTCACTTTACCATTGTAGACTATTTTATGCAGATAATTTCTTAATATATTTGCATTTCTACAACATTTTAGAGCCGGCTTTGGAAATGCCAGCTTTTGAAAAGTTAATACCAATACCAATTTGGACATGCCCGCATGTTAATTTAAAATTAGCATATAATTACCATACTCCATGTCCATGAATGGCAAATGACCACCATATTAGAAAGCCCAAAGACAGAAACAAGAAATCTTCCAAAATTTTACTGAAATAGCAAAAGAAAAGCAAAAGATTTTGATGCGGAACTTGACGTTTTATTGAATGAAGTTTTATTTTGTAGTGTTCACAGTGATGTTTCTGGCCCGAAAAAGAACTTGGCATTAAATGACATGTGCTGTACATGCAGTGTCCTCCATTTTCAAAGCTGGCTCTAAAATGTTGTAGAAATGGAAAGATATTAAGAAATTATCTGCACAAAGTGAAATTAGAAATATATATAGGTGTGTGGAAATTAAAACTGGCGTGTGCATATGTATTCACCCAATTTTGCAATGAAGCCCTTAAAAAGTTCTGGTGCGACCAATTACATTCAGAAGTCACATGCTTAGTGAAATGAAGTCCACCTGTGTGCAATCTAAGTGTCACATGATCTGTCAGGATATACACACCATTTTTGAAATGCCCCAGAGACTCCCCAAATTTATTTTAAAACGTGATCTGGTCAGATGAGACCAAAATTGAACTTTTTGGCCCCCAAGGAAAACACTATGTCTGGCACAAAACCAACAAATCTCATCACCCCAAAAGCACCATCCCCACAGTGAAATATGGTGGCGGCTGCATATTGTTATAGGGATGTTTATCAGCAGCAGGGACTGGGAAACTGTTCTGAGTCAAGGGGAAGATGGATGGTGCTAAATACCTGGATATTATTGATCAAAACCTCTTTCAGTCCGTCAATAATTTGAGACTTGGACGGAGGTTCACCTTCCAACAAGACAATGACCCAAAACATACTGCTAAATCAACCCAGACCTTAATCCAATTGAGAATCTGTGGTCAGAAGCTTTAACACCCCAATATTTCAGTTTCGCTTTTTTATTGCAGTTTAAGCTGTTCAACTCCAATGAATACCTTGAAATGATACAAAGGTATGTGCTGAATTGACAAAAAAAAAAACCCTGAAAAATATTGTACATTTAAGAAATTTTAAAAAGGCCTCTTTCAGGGAACATTCACTGGGTTAACAATTTAAAGTCATTCTGCAGAAATGGTTAATCAAACCTTGAAAGCTGGTGCTACTAATACCTTCAGGTCTTCCAACTCTTCTTGAATGCGTATAACCCTCTCTGTCTGCATGAAAACAGTGTTGGAACACACTGTGGTACCATACCCTCGTGAGCATTACTTGAACAGAGTTGTACTGCAGAAAATAGTGTGTTGCAACAAAAATGGTGATAAAAAGGCAATTAACAATGCAAGAGAAACTTTAAAGACAGGTGTTCTGAATGTTGTTGATTGCTGCCTGTGATACCTGTACTGTAAATAAATTGATAGAGAAAGGCATGTTGCCACATTTAGGAGGATAACACTGCAAACCTAAACCACATGATCGAACACCAAAGCAGTGCAGCATGGAGGAAGCACTGTTTCAGAATCTGGAGAGGTCACAATCATCAAGCAAAAATACATAAACAAATTGAATTAAATAGAATGATAATACAATATCTATTATTATTGACATTACTACCGACATCTTGAATGTCTAGCTCATGAAGGAAGTCACATTTTATGAGCTGGTTTTGTGGGTATAAAAGATCAGACACTCAAACATTTTAGGTATTAATCCATCATTGCTGACCATGTAGACCCATACATGATGATTGTCTTCTCTGGGGCAAATGGGATATTCCAACCAGACAGGTCACACAGCTACAAATGTCCAACACTGGTCAGAGGAGCATGACCAAGACTTCAAAGTACTCCCCTGTTTCCCTAATTTCCCCAAACCTACACCTAATTGATCATCTGTGGGACCACCTCAATTATTGTGTTCACTCTGTGGATCTACCCCATACACTCCAGATCCCTTACAACCAACCAGGACCTTATTGAGTCACTCCCAGTCTGTCTAGCTGCTGTCCGGGTTGTACACGGCAGACTCTCTGGATCGTATCTGGTGATCATAGTAATGTGACTTGGTAGAGTAATTACTGACAGTGGCTCATCTGTTGCTCTGTACACAGTCACTCCATGTGCTCTGGTTTCCTCCCACAGTCCAAAAACATGCATCCTGGTTAACTGGAGAGACAAAATTGTCCACAACTGTTTAATATAAACTTGTGAAAGGATTAACCTTGAGTAATGAATAACTGTGTGTCTGTCATGAAAAATAAATAAATAAATAAATAATTGCATCACAAAGTGATGGTTTTGACTAAGAAGTTTAAACATTATTGAAACTGTTTATCTGGATCCATAAGGAATCAAACATAATTTCCAAATTTTCAAAAAGCCAGCAAGCCAAAGGTAGTATAACTCTCTTGCTTGTTGCTCCCCGACTACCATGAGAAAAAAAATGACATATACAAGGCAAGTAAACAAGGCAATTATTCTCAACAGGTGTAAACACTAATTAACCCCCATGTCTATAAGAAAGCAGATAAAACCAAATCGAAATGTTCTGCCTACTGTTTTCAGTTCAGGTGTTCCATTTGTAGATGTTTGCTAGAAACAGAGCAAGGTGGGCGACTCTAATAGGACAGAGCGTTCACAGTATTAATATCAGTCTCAAAAAGAAAAACAAGATGTCATACCGTCCCACCCAGAATAGAAAACTCATTTATCTTTTTGGTGGGGGGTCACACTGCTATTGCAAAAGGAACATGGAGCACATATCAATTCTCAGATGAAATTAACACTAAGGGACAAATACTGAAATCTTAAAATAATAAATATTTACTTTTCCATTAACAGAAATAGAACCAAACACAAAACTTTTAATGTATGATTGAAACTTTTCCATTTTGAAAAATGGAATCCTTAATTAAAAAGTTTTCAGACAGCAAAGAAGTGAAACTTGAGAAATTAATTTCCAGATGGTTTCTTACAGTTAAGTCAGTGCTAGAATACCAACAGCTAGAATTTAAAAAAATTATGTTCCATAAAAATGCTGTCTTACACATATTAAACATTTGTCCACTTTAATGAATTTAGAGAATTAAAAAAGAACAGGAACACTTCTTACTGTGTTTAGGCAACACCCACTGATTGTAGGTATGATTTGTTTCCAACTTTGGGCAACAGCAGAGACTTCAATCAGGCATATCGTTATAATCACACTCCTAATATTGGCGTTGGTGGAGAGCATGATGCAGTTTGGTATAACTCAGCATGAAGTGACTAGTAAGGGTATTTCAAAAAGCAACAACAACAAAATAACTCATCTGCCATCAACGGAAATCTGCTGGAACAAGAGGTGACACTGTCCATGATCAAGGAAGCTTCAGACATTACAGTGAGAAGGCATTAGAATAAACTCCAGTAAAATTTGTTGCTTATCTTATAGACGAAGAAAATGCAGGAGCATATTTTGGCCAAAAGCCTGGAGCTAAAGCAAATTTTCCAGATCTCCCTCATTTATTAATTCATGGTAAAGTTATTTAAATGAACAGATTAGCTGTTAACAATTATCTTACAGCAAAATGTTTTAGATGATACTCAAGGACTGAGATTTACCACACTTTCATTTCCCTTTGATGATTGCTATACCTTTTTTAATAGGAACTACCGCTGTTAGTGTCACAGTGGAAGCATTTTAATTTGTCCAATGTTTATAAATGGGATAGTGAAAATGAGACAGATGTGCATGCAGATGCTCTGCACACTGAAGAAGGCACCAGAGAAAAGCTCTTTAATGCCTTTGTGCCCATCTGCTTTTTCTTTTTTAAACATGCCAGTCAGATTTTGGAGGGCTCTCTGAAGGAGACACATTTATGAGATACTGGATTGTGACAGCTGTACACTTCCCACAGTTCTATTCAGGCTGCCAGGAGCTCATCACACATTCATCACTCACACGAAGCTTTCTGCCCTGTTTGCTATTATAACAAGCCATTAGAGGAAAAATGAGACGCCGCTACGTTTTCAGTCCTGGAGCCGTTAGACCTAGACTAAGAACCCTGGAAGGGACAGTGTCCAAATGTAGCAAGCTTTCCAGGCCAAAGGGAACAAGATGATTTCATTTACAAATTCCCTGCTGTATCCAGGGTGCTTCTCAACAATGTGGTCATCAAACGATAAAGAAGCTCAACTACTACCCAGACTGTAAATAGATAGATAGATAGATAGATAGAGAGATAGATAGATATATAGATATATAGATAGATGGATAGATGGATGGATGGATGGACAGACGGACGGACGGACGGACAGACAGACAGACAGACGGGTATAGATAGATAGATAGATAGATAGATAGATAGATAGATAGACAGACAGACAGACAGATAGACAGATAGACATATAGACATATATACATAGATATATAAATATATGTAAACTAGTAATCCACTTTACCAATTGGAAAAAAACAGCTTTACCCCAGTCAAGTAAGCTTTTTAAAATGATCTTAGATGTATCTGCTTTTTTGTTTGAGTTTTGCTTTAGGGTCTGCAGCTTGTAGTAATGTAGAACTTCTCAGTAACTTCAACCTCCTCTGGTTTTGCTTCCTCATTCCATCTTTTGAGCGCACTGTCCCTCCTTTTTTCTTTAGTGAGTCACTTGGCACTCGTAGCACCCTGCCCTGAACTTAATTCAAGACGTCAGTGCTGTGAGGAAAAAAGACGAGAGAAATGGTAGGGAAAATAGTGGGTGGTCTATTTTTTTTGGTCTAAGACATAAATCACATGGCATGCTTGGACAGCTGAAACAGCAGGATGCGAACACCTGTTCTATCATTATTAAAACATGCATTTTTTCATACATTGGTGTCTTTTTTTATTTTTTACATTAATCCTGGTAAATTTAATTTTACCTGCTAATGTGCTATTATACCAGCATTTCAGAATTGAAATTATGAGGCATTTTAGAGCATGTATGGAGTTGAAATAAACTAATTAATATAACTTTTAATTAACTAACTAATTAAACAGGTTTTAAAAAACCATTAAGCAAAGATAAACAGAGGATATCTAGTCCTTTCTACTTGTTGAGCTAACTCTGGTGAACAAAATAATTTTCTTCAGCCTTTCTGATCAGTAGGTTTTAACATCCTGGGCATCTTTAACGTCTGGGCATCATTGCGAGATGGTTGCAGTTTCATCTTTTTTAAACGTTTGTATAACTTTTGGTACAGTATTCTGACTGATAAGTTCAGCTGTACTTCTTGAACCCTTCCTTTTTCTTGTATAGTTGATGCATAAATGAATACACCCTACATTGATAACTACTACAGCTAGTACTTTGAATGTCCTCCATGATTTTTAATGATGTCTTTTAGGCATGGGATAAACACATTATCAACATAGTTATCTACCTTTTTCCATATTTGAAGAACTATAAGGATTTTCTTTTATTTTTAGAGTCTGGATGCTGGATGGAGAGTGATGCCCAACTTGCCTCTTTATAATTCTTCATAATTGTTTGATTGGGATCCAATTAGGAGACATATTTGGCCAGTAATCACTTTTTCTCTGTCCTTATTGCATGGTAAATGCACTCCTCTTTCTGATTGCCTCTAACTTGGAGGGATACCTTTACAGAGCTGTGTACATAAATCAAACTTTTACACATAGATATAGCTCTTGGTATTGTCATTACTGACTGGTGAAGACAAAATAAGACAGCACTGAGATTCTTCTGACAAACTGATTTCGTCGAGGGATGAGTGAGACGTACTGTAATGAACTCAGGCTCTCTGCTATCTCGTTAAATTCTGGGACATACCATGTCCCTGGAGACCCACATTACAAAACTTTGTTTCAACTCGTCCATAGAAGTGCATACAAAGTGGGTGAATTCAGAATACAAAACAGATTAAAAGTGAGAAGAGAGCAAATATTGCACCAAACAACAAACTGATTAAAATCTTATCAACTGTAGTTGTGCACTTATATTTGGATGCCATGTATACATCATGCTCAACTTATTATGTACAAAAACATGCTCAGCCCAGACCTCATTTTTAACAAGCTCACAAAATTCTCCAGTGATGTAATTTTTTGTATATTGAAATTAAACTTTTTTGTTACACACTTAAAAACCCTGTTCTGACCAATGAGAGTTTTAGAAACCTACATTACACTTAATAAATCTACACTACATAGATTATTTTATTAATTTCTGTAATCCATCAAACTTTAACATAAACCACAATAAACCTTTCTAATTCATTTTAATACCACCCCGTTACTATAGAAAAGCTTTTGTTTTTACCATTATAGTGCATAAATGGAGTAATGCTGCTGCTGTAGCTTCTGCTGTCAGGTTACTGACTTTAAAAACAAATAAAAGCTCTTTAAATTAGATGAGGATCAGACTACTAATCTGTCTTTCTGATGCATTAGTTTCCTATGAGTTGCTAGGATCTGATAATTCGGTTCAATATATTTTTTATGTATTTTATTTATGCATTCTTCAACTTTCCCCCAATTTAGAGTAATCATGCAGAGATCCCTGATTTTCAGTCTAGGTCAGTATAATGCTGCTCATGTCTCTCGGTCCTTATACCGCGTTTGAAGACCCAACCCAAACAGCTCAGTCATCCCTTCCGTAATCAATGACTGCTGCAGACACTGTCAAATATGGCCACTAGATGGCACCCAGCCAACCGATTCGAACCGAGGAGTTCAGAATCTCAGCACTGTTGTACTTGCGGAATAGGTGTTTTCACCTAGATAACCAATCAAGCTGTTACTTCCAAAGGTGGTTAAATATTTTATTACTTTTCTTGTTTGTTTAAAGACAATTGGCATGTACTTGACCTTTCAGCACTGCCCACGTTTTGCATATATTTTCCCATCTCTCCATCATCATAATTATCAACAGTTACAATGTAGTTAAGTTCAAATGTCTAAATATTTACATTTAAATATATTAATAGTAATTTCTCCCTTTGATCAAAAACCTTTTCTTTGGTCAGCTGATCAGAAACTAACCTCAGTCAAACATTGAGTTTCAATGTTGGTGCTTTGTTAGCATCTGATCCCATAGCAATGTAAACATACAGTACTGTTGACATCAATGTTTAAACAGTATAAGGCAGACCTGCTGTGAAGTGTTTATTGGATTACTTCTAACTTGAGAACTCTTGTTTTGGCATGAGGTGACAGATTATATATTGTTCTTTTTTATCCTTCCATGTTCTTTTGTACTTGTTTGTAGAGATGATCTTATGACCTGAAGTTGCTGATCTGCTATTATAGATTGATTTAGCTATTGAGTGGTAGAAGCTAGATAGATTTAAAGTGGCTCCATTTATATGCAAAGTGAATCTAGCTGTAGTCAATTATAACTGCTAAAATGAGGTTGAAGGCCATGGCATTAAATATTTCTGGTATTGCCAGATATGCTATATCAAAAATGCCTTTGTAGACTGATTATAGCCATAAGTAGTTTAGCCACAAAAAAATATACATTTATATCACTAAACTGCAAATTTCTTATATTTTAATGAAACAGGAAGTTGTTTGTTTGATATTATATGAAACCCTGTCATTGGCAATTCAGTGTTTTTAATTTACCTCACTTGCATGTTTTTGGACTGTGGGAGGAAACTGGAGGATATTAGCCCACACAAGCACAGGATAATGTGCAAA
>JAYDZG010000039.1:10794922-10819964 GCA_034509265.1 Microcambeva bendego
TGTGTGTGTGTGTGTGTATAAACTTAAAAGACAACACACCTTTGGTAGAATATATTGGGGAGAAAGAAAACTTGCTTTAATGAAAACAATAAAAAACAGATGGAAAAGAAGCTGGAGAAACCACTCCAGTTGTAAGTTTTTGTTTACCTACATGAGCCAGCAAAGACTACCCCTAGGCCTGCTGGCCATCAGCCTGTTTTCTTGACAGCCTGGTTATGCCAGTGATTTAAAATGCAATCACCAAATAAAATGAAAAATGATGTTTCAAATCAGCTTGAGATCAGACACATTTAAATGAGTAACTGCTTTGCAAAACACAGTTATTGTAAGTAAGTCATTGTAATACATTATGCTGTAAATAGCCCATTAAATTCACACAGTGTGTTTATTTATTCAGACAACATTTTTGAAGAAAAGTGCCATGCAACAGGAATATTAAACAAAACAAGTAAATTGTTGAATTAATGGAAACCTACAATATACAGCTTACATTACCAGTTAAATGTAAACCTCATACATTCATGCCTACTCTCAAAGACAACGTTCATTGAATTCTTTGGGAGTTTTCCCAAACTTGGTTACCTGAGTCTTGTTTTTAGCTGCTTTAGACTTTGACATTTTGGGTATTTTGACTAATCGATTGCAAACTGAATTGCCAATGGATTGCAAGAAGGACATCATAGTGCAAATAAACCAGTAAGTGAGCGGCATTGGAAATTGAAATTAACCAGTTGCTCTATTCATTTACAAAATTTATTTTAAACTTTTTATTTAAAGTGATTAATATTTTGAATGAATACAATGCAACCCATTAAGGGTTAATGGTCTTGCTCAGTTGCCCAAAACATTGGCAACCTTGTGTTTGGATTGAAACAGTGACTTAGTCAATAATCCTACCCGTTACTCCTGTAACCTGGTATTTTGGGATCGGACAAGTGACCCTCTATTGAATAGTCCACTATCTTACCCTTTACTACTGCAACTCGGTATTTGGGATGGAACAAAAGACCCTTGTGTCGGTAGACCAGTACCTTACTCATTACTACTGCAATGTGGTATTTTGGGTTGGAACAAATGACCTTCTATTCAATAGTCCAGTTACTTAACCATTATTCATGCAACCTGGTATGTTACCCATTACTCCTGCAACCTGGTATATACTGTGGTTGACTCCATGGCCTTTTTGGTCAATACATTAACTGTTTTCTTCACAGCTCTGTCTCCCTGTTTTACAATCCCTAGGGCTCAGCATGTTCTTCTATACTTAATTCGGTACTGCACTCATTCAGCATGACATGGTTACACGAGGGAACACCACTCACTTTGTTCCAGTTCTATTTCTCTGTCTGCTAGATTTATTGATCTACCGAGATAATGCAAAGGGGGGAAAAAGGAGTTAGAGGTGTCTGGAAGGGGAAATAGGAGGGGGAAAAAGGAGTTAGAGGTGGCATAATTTGCACCCCGAAATATACACATTCAGACTCACGATGAATGAACTGTCTTTTCTCTCTGAATTTATCTCCCAATATATTTTCTGATTCCTGATGAATCTGCTAACATTTGCCCAACCCGTGATCTGCTCAAGGATAGCCAGACCCCTTCCACATTATACTTGAGAGCAAATGATCTTCTGTCCTCATTCAGTCGGGTTAATTACATCTTTGGTTGATTTTAATTGTGTAATTTTAGCTTTCACTGTGGATTTCTCACACACACTTAGCAAGTAATAGCAGTAGCTAATAGAAGCAAACAAGGTAGCTTCTTAAAAAAATACATCAGGATTTGACTTTTTACAGCAGTCAAGCAATGCTATTAGATTAGATTAAAACACTTCAATTAAGGACACAGTTATCCAGTGTTAAGCTGTCAGCGGTAGTCTAGAGTTATTTTTGTTAATTTGGGACATTGTTAGTGCTAGTCTCATGTGGATTGCAGATCGAGTGTTTCTAATCGGGATGTCAGAGTAACTGTAGGATGCCCAAAATAATGACTAATTACATGCTTCTAGATACTTTGCCCGCTGGCATTGTTACCTACTGAGTTGCCCACATGCCAGGACTCAAGCTAATAATTAGCAGGTTATTTACACAGCACTGAAGATGAGCCAATGCTGGGGCCCGTGTTGGGATGGAGATCTTGTTATTATTTATCACTCATTTAAGTTAATTTGGGAAAGAATCATGAGCACACCTGATAATTGCAATTATATTCTACCTTTTATTTTCACTGGATCATTTGAGTCATGGTACTTGGTACATTCTTAAATGCAATACATACTTACATCTGTGTTGCAAACACACTGTTTGCACTGAATATAGGTGGATAGTTAGAATTAATGAATTAATTCATGAATTAATTCTTTAGGATGCTCCAATTAGCAGTTGCCACAGCAGACCATGATCCAGACACAACCCTCCCTATTTATCCGGGCTTGGGACCAGCACTTCAATGCACTGTTTCGTGCATCCGAGTGGCTAGGATTGCACCCAGATGGCACGGGTGTTGACGCAGGTTATGAACCAAGGAGTACTGATGTGCTAGCGGAAAATCCTGCTGCTCCACCAGGGCACTTGTTTCCCCACAAATAATTTGTATTATTCTTCCTCCTTTCATAAGTTGAAACTTTCTGATCACAAGAGTCTTATTGTATTTCCAGCATTCTAACAACACTAGTGCATCTGTTACATTTATAAAATACACATTACCCTGTCAGTTTATGAATCACTTACTGTAAGTGCAAATGCAGTCAGTGTATGTAAGGATTTATTATTTGTCTGAGCACAAGCCCGGATCTTACATGGTATGTGGCTGTGTCAGTGCACAAAATAATTAATAGCTCTGTAATGCAGCATTAATGCAGAAAAGTACATTGAGATCTTAAAGCAACATAATGCTGATTTAAAGACAACACACTCTGTAGGGATGTGTCAGGGCTGAATTTTAGGAGTGGATGTTAAATAAGAAAGTTGACTGACATGACAGAGTTTGTGTTTATACTGCCTGCAGTGAAATAATCGCAAGCACGTCCCTTCATTCTCGCATTTTCTGTCAATGTATTTGTTTCCTGTTAAGCATATTGCACTGTGGTATTGCCCTGCTGTATTGTTATGATATTGCTCTGATTGTTCAGAAGCCATTCAAATTCAGTTCATTTTGGTGCCAGTCCCACTAAACATAACTTTAAAAAAAAGAATCCCCAACTTTTTATTTCTTTCTTTCATTTCTTTATGAATCCTTTTCTTTATGAATTGTATTGGAATCAGAATCAGATTTATTGGCCAAAATATATGGATTTGCACAAAGAATTTGTTTCTGGCTGATGGTATCTCTCTAGTACAGTTCAGGTAGACAAGCAAACAATGCACCATAACATTAAGCTAAAAAAATCAAACTATGACACTATATACAAAGGAAGTGCATGTGAGCATGTATGTACAGTCATCAGTGATTAGTGTATGTTTACGTAGAAAAACAGTGGTATGCACTACATGGAACATGCTGATGGCAATGTACATATACAAATTTACATATACATAATATAGCTGTGTGTGTGTCATTTTATAACAGTATATGCTATATTATGCTATATTGTGTTATACTACATAATAGAATTGTTTTAAGTGCACACCAGTGAAAGCAATAAAAACAGGTCCAAGTTAGACACCATGTGACTTCTAAATCTTACCCAGTGTATTAAGCCAGCTAAACAGTTTATTCAGAATAGAAGTCTGTCTGACATCACCACTATCATGTACCCTTCATTCTTGGTTGGTGTCTATTAGCTTATGCGAGAAAGAAACCTTGAGGTCATTTTGATTAATGTGCTTCGCCTTTTAATTATAATTTTCATTAAGGATGTACCATCTGTTCTTAGTCTTCTGAATAGCAACCACATTAATAGAACACATACTTTGAAATAAGTAGCAGCACAAGCCCAGGGAGGACATGAGAATTGTTTTTCACTGTCTCTATTGAGTCTGGAGAAAATGGTTGATCATAAAAAAGGATATCAAAATAAATAAAAAAAACTTAAGGAGGGTGTTTTCTTAGGTCACAGGATTGTACCAAACCACAGAGAGGTGTTATATTTATAAAGAGGAAACTTAAAGTAACTGTATATACATATCCAGCCCTCAAAAAAGTAGATAATGAACAAAGAAATAAAAAGATCTCATTATGTAAAATGAAAAAGATAAATTAGATTTTTCCATAATTTTATTTCATGTATATAAAACGTGTAGTGGGAGGGACTACTACTTGTACTTGTTGACCAAGTCTCATGTTGGAGCAAATTGAAGTTTAGTGTGTTTTGTTTTACCATAGAGAACAAAAAGAAGTCTAAGGACTCTATCTTAGACCCTGTGCAAGGTGTGTCACGATGCTCATTGCTATCTTACACCCCGCGAACAGTCTATTTTCTTGTCTGCGTAGTTAAAATAGCAATGGTGTTTATGCCGATGGGTTAATATATTAATGCTAAAGGTGTGTATATGTAAATGTAAATGACTGGTGTATTTCTGTCTTGGCAATGGAACACACAAGTGCACTACTGACTGGGAGAAAAAAAAGTAGACAACCTAGTCAACAGATGTTCATTACTATATTGACAGTCAATTGTCAACACAGGCAACACCACACTTGTTCTGCTGCACGGTGCGTGGTTGATGGCTTGCCAAAGATCGTTAAGATAGGGCCCTAAGTGCTGAGTGGGTTTCATTTTTGAACCCGTTTTGACTAAAGCGTCATTTTTTTAACCACAGGAGGCATATTTGATTAGTCTGGCTGACAAAACAAACATAGGATTACCAGTGAAGGACTTAAGGCCATCCATTCTGACACCAATGCCAAAAGTTCAGTCAAAGCAGAGTATCCTGAACTAGCCTACAAGATTACCTATAGATGTACTTTTACCTTTTATACAATTACCAATCTTATACCTTTATACCTTTATCAATCAAGATAATAGTAATCCACAGAAATCCATGGCCTAGTGTATGGAGTTTTGGACTATTATTTAAAATGCTGAGAGTTTGGACTGTTGGGCCCTTGAGCATCTCTTTTCTTAAGAGCGACATACAATAGCTGGCCCTGTGCTCTAAACCAAGATTCCAGACAAGCTGAGATTTTATATTTGTCTATATGACAGATAAAGATTTAATTTCCTTGTCATTATGTGCACTGATCTTAGGCATACATTGTGTTATTTCTCTCAGTCATTCATAGCCAACTCATAAAAGCTCCCTATGAACAGTATGTTAGATACAGTTTTGACTTCAGTGGTGTCTGTTTCAAAGACCACGAACAGACATTGTTAATGCAGATTAAGAGCTGAAATTATTCAGTGAGACAAAATACAAAAGAAAAGGGGGAAAATACTTATCTACAACATGATACATAAGTGTCTGTTGTTGTCATCATTCAGTCACTGATTGGCTGTGTGCGGGAGGATGTGAATGGAAGATAAATGGATCAGGTAGAAGATGGACCCACTGTTCTGTGCATCCAGTTGCACTGATAGAGTTCAGTCTGGTGAAAAATTTACAGAGTGACTGATTGCACTCCTCAAAGCCATAAATTAGATGCCAACCTGTTGACCCTGCCATCAGAAAGGATGTGCACAGCAACAAAGCATGAATGAACATCTCCAAGAATTCTACTTTTAGGACTCGACATGGCCAAATAAATGTGGACCCCCCCCTTGAGTTCAGATGTATAACTGCCAGACTGCCAGATAGAGCCATATAAACTGTGAGGTATTTAAAATCATCTACATAATACAGTATAAACATTATTGGCCCTATTTTAGCCATCTTTAGTGAGCCATCGATTGTGCACAGAGTAGCTTGATTTAGGGCATGGCAGTGTGTCTTTGCTATTGTAACTATGAAAAAAGTATGCCTTGAGTGGCTGAAAAAGCGCAAAAGGCATGTATTAAGTCTCTTAATTATTCATGGATGTCTTCTGGGTGTAACATGTGTCACTTGTCATTCCCTTGGTGGAATGTTTTTTAAATGTTACAGCTACCAGAATGTGTCCAATGCTTCAAAGCAGATAAATCTTACCTTTTCAATTCACGCTGTAATTTGTGCTACATGTCCATGTATGTGTAACAAGAGGGGTGTACACGCATTGGGCACGTAGCTTTGTTGACAATTCACTGATGGCAATGACCATCTGACTGTTGTTCTCTGCCTAGTTTGTTTAGGTCACTGTGTTTTCTGTGTTTTCTCTTGCCAAGTTAGCAACAGCTAACCTAGGAAGCCAGAAATCTTCCTGAACATGACACATTTCGAGATCACTATGCCCATCAGCATAGCTATATTTGCAAACACCATTGCTATTTAAACAAAGCAACCGGTGTTTACAACAGACTGTTGGCAGGGTGTAAGATAGCAATGACCCATGGGTCCCATGTCTTCAACTTTCTGGAAAAAGTTTAGAGAAGGTTCGGTTTCTCTTACAAGGTGATTTCGTTTGACAAGTTCGGTGACAAGTTTTTCCTAAAAAGTAACATTGAGTAAAAGCCAAGTTAAACCCGTCAGTGCCAGGTCTCACAAATATTCTTTGACTGAATGGGTACAGTTTCTCAAAGCATCTCTCCAAAATCTTATGGAAGGCCTTTCATTAAAAGAAATGTAAATGGCAATATTCATATAAAGTGAATGAACAGGTTCAAGGTCAGGTGCTTACATACTTTTGGCCATTTAGTGTGGACCAGCAATGCCCATACTATAACTTTTCAAAAGAAGCTTTGAAGCTTTTTAAATGCCCTTCAGTTCCTACATTGTTATTGGATTACAGGACAAGCAACTGAATCCCACTAACATTTTTCTGACGATTTGCACTGAATGATGTCAGAAATGTTTATGTAGTCTACACAATAGCTGCTGATACCAATTACCTTCCAAATTAGTCTTCCAAATGAGATGGTCCATATTTAGACAAAAAATACTGTCAAATTTGTGGCACATTTACTGTTGGGATATTTTTCGTCAACCAGCAAGTTGCACAACTGTCCAGCAAAGGCCCTCAAAAATTTTGTGCTTGGCTGCTCACTCACAAAAAGTGCAGAATGGGAAACGATTCATTAAAACTTTCTAGATTCACAGTGTTTCAGGCAGGCTGAGGTGTAGTTACTGTAAAAAAATAAAATTAAAGAAACAGGGGCCACATTTTTGTCAATTAAATCTACTAATGTGCACTGTGTGATTGACTGGTGATCACAACAAACTTATTGGGTCCTCCTGGTGTAGACTTATCTTTAAATGTAGTTAAACCGACATCATGCATAGACACACTTACTCACCATTGTTTATGTCTATATTAAGCTTGGGTTCGTTTGCTCAGTCATAAAAAAATAAATAAATCCAACCTTAATATGAACTGGATGCTATTTCAAAACAAGATAAGATGCACTATGCAAGCTATGTGATTATTACAGCAAGGTACCAACCAATACCCAAACTATATTACAACCAAAATCATGACCAGTAAGATGGGCAAAATAGTACACCCCCAAAAAAGGATCCATAGCACTGTGCTGAAATACCATGAGGTTGAGCTGTGTATGAGCATAATCATTAAAGTGTTGTTGACTTGCCACTAAATTACAAAGATTCCCCAATCACATGTTCCCAGAAAGAAATAGATAAAACATGAAACATGAGAGGTTGAATTTGTGACATATGAAGACCATAACAGAAGTTTTTTTAACAAGATAATCCCAACTCATATGCAATGCATCAAAAAAAATATTCACAGCTCTTCACTTTTTTCAGATTTTGTTGTTACACACTTATTCCAAAATGGATTACATTTTTTCCCTCTCAAAATTCTACACACAATAAGGATTTTTTTGCGTTTTTTTTTCACAGCGTTTGCTTAATAATTATTTGAAAAACCTTTTTGAGTTTGATGCTACAAGCTTGGCCCCAGTCTGAGGTCCCGAGTGCTCTGGAGGTTTTCTTCAAGAATGTCTCTGTACATTGCAGCACTCATTTTCCCCTCGACCCTGACTAGTCGCCCAGTTCCTGTTGACGAAGAATTTCACAGTGTGATGCTGCAACCATCATGTTTCACTGTAGGGATGGTTCTGGTAAGGTGATGAGTGGTTCCTGGTTTCCTCCAGACATGACGCTTGGCATTAAGGCCAAAAAGCACAGGAATTTTGTTTCTCATGGTCTGAGAGTCCTTTAGGTGCTTTTTGTCAAAACTCTAAGTGGGCTGTCTTTTGCTTTTTTTCTGAGTGTCTTCCGTCTTGACACTCTACCATACAGGCCTGATTGGTGGAGTTCAGCAGAAATGGTTGTCTTCCTCATCTCTCCACAGAGCAATGCTGAAGTTCTTTCAGAGTGACCCTTGGGTTCTTGGTCACTTCCTTGTCTAAGGCACTTCTACCCCGATCTCTCAGATTGGTTGGATGACCAGCTTTAGTAAGAGTCCTGGTGGTTCCAAACTTCTTCCATTTAATGATGATGGAGCCCACTGTGCTCATTGGAACCTTCAATGCTGCAGATTTTATTCTGTACCCTTCCCCAGATCTGTGCTTTTATACAATCATATCTCGAAGGTCTACAGAGGATTCATTTGACTTCATGGCTTGGTTTGTGCTCTGACATGTATTGTCACTATGGGACCTTATTTTGACAGGTGTACCTGTTCAAATCATGTCCAATCTACTGGATTTACCACATGTTGTCAACTGAGCTCAATTTTAGTGTCATGGCAAACGCCGTGAATACTTCTGTTTATGTGATTTTATTTTATTTTTATCATTTTTTAAAAATAAATTTGTAAAAATTCCATTTTTTTTCACTTTAACCAAATGGACTGTGTAGAAATTGTAGGGGGCAAATGTAATAGATTTTGGAATAAGGATGTAACATAACAAAATGTGGAAAAAGTAAAGAATTTGTGGATGCACTGTAAGTTTCAAAGAAGGTATTATACTGATATTGTGGTCCCACCTCAGTGTTGCACTTCCGAATATACTGTTTGCCAGTGTAAGCTTCTATGAAAGTCATGTGGTCCTAGGGATGTTTAGAGTAAACTGTCTTTTAAATGCCTTTTTTGCACTATTATGGTCATCATTGGTCATCCAAGTAGCTAAAGGACAATGGACTCAAATTGAAACTAGAGTAGGGAATAAATGAGGTGACAGTGTGACATATAATTGATGTTAAACCACAAAGGCCATGTAAGACAGAGGATGTATTCAGACAAATCATCCTGTTGCAGACCCAGGCAGTAATTACAGAGCAGAGTGGCAGTGCCAGCCTGAGGGGGCATAACTATGGTCTCATTAGAGCTTTCTGGGCTGACATCAAGCACCTTTTCACTCTCTTGTGCCTTCTCCCCTAACATTTCTCCATTGCCGACGGCTGACACAGAGAGTATGTGTTTGTGTTGTTAACCTTGTAGTTGCAGGTCAAATACATTAGTTACTTGTCTAATGAGGTCTCGCTGTACCAGCATGCCACTGTGAAAGTAATGCCTATTAGTGAGAGGGTATCTGTGTCCTCAGCCTGCCCACCAATATATTAGTTGATAATTATTTATTAAAATACACAGATTATGCATAACATTATGACCTGATTTTGTAACATATACCTAATACTGTAGTTTGTAAATAGCCCTAGGTTATATGGCTCTGTAGAAAAGAAGCACTTAGCGATCAAATAATCTGTCAATTCATTTTATTTATAAAATGCTATCACTACAAATGACCATGCGGATAAGAAGTCAGATTAAAGTGTCACATGCCGAGTGCCATGTGTTCCAATATCCAAGAGTTTGTGGCATCTGTGGGCATGCGGCATGTAAAGCTATTAGCAACAGACAATATAATATGCACTCTTGCAACATGATGCTAATTACATCTGTTATAGTCCCACATGTTTAGGTAAATAAAGGCGATTAAAAGAGCAAATAGCAGCCGCAGGGCTGAGGCGAAGTATGATTGCTACATCTATTGCCTAAGGCTTAAGCATTAAACATGATTATAAACACTTAACAGCATTAAGCAAACATTACCAGTCACCTCATACACCCTCAAATATGATGATAAATATGGTGAACACACTAATCAAGGTAATCCCACAGATGCTCAATTGTGGTAAAGTCTGAGATATTAACAGAAGTCCAGGAAGTATTGGTATGGCATTTTGCATGCAGCATTGTTCAGTACATATTTCCCACAAACCTAATGCATATTCATCTGCATGACGCATTTCTGTATGTCTTCTGAATCACATATAATACAAATGTCTAAATCTAAAAGACAACAATAGCTAAGCTTGTAAAATCAATTGGAAATTTTGCAAACCAACAGCAGTACAATAAGGCTTTAGACCTTTTATTTATTTTTAATCATTGGTTAAGAGAAAGACAATTTTGAAGGCTAAAGGTTATATTTTGCCAAATCATTTTACACAAACATTAATAACACAATTAACATCACTAGTTGATGACATAACTGCTGCACAGTTACATTCTAGTTTAGTCAGAGCCCGTTACCGCTATGCCTCCAGGAGTCACGAAGCCTCGCCGGGATCACCCATGAGCAGCCCTGTGCTCCGGTGCTTGTGGGGGGCACGACTGGGAACTCCCATTTTTTGCTTTATTAAAAATTGTTTCACTTTTTGTTTCTCTGCAGAGTCTTTCTACAAGCCACAGGTTGTGAGTGCACTTTTGACAGTTTGTTTCCTTTGATTTTTTCTGGGTTTTTGTTCTTTATATTATTTTTCACAGACCTGATCTGCATCCTTCTGTCCCATTTTTTTCCAACATATTAACATCCAGACTATCCAAAAGTCCAAAAGCTGAAGTATTTAAGAGGTCAGAGGTCAAAGCATGGATGTGTTTCACTAAATGTTCTATATTTATATTTCATTTGTTACACTTTACTGTGCAATTTATATCATCAACTGACTATGAGCATGTTGGATAGTGTATTCCATTAATATGGACATGAGTATGCATTTCTTCCCACACCCACCCTCATAATGGCAGTAATAACCTTTCCTTTACTCTTCTGTGAAAAAAAAGTTCCACAAGTTTGTTTTTCTTGCAAGTGTATGTAAAGTACAGGATGCCCATCAATACACATTTGAGCTTTCACAAGTCAAGGTTGATGATTACTGTCTTCCAAGTTTGTGCAAAAGGTGGCTTTTGTGCTGGAACTTCCTCATTTTGCTCATTGTCAAATCTGACAGGACCAAGTGTAGAGGCAAAGTTAAAAATGAACCTCCAGTAATGACCTGTCAACCTGTAAAGCACCTTGCAGATCTTGATGGTGGGCTGAAAAAAGTCTTACTCTGGAACATTTGCAGATGGCTGCTTTTATTTGATAGCCCAGGAACTGTAAAGCAACTGTGTGTCAAATTGACAGGATCTCCAGTTTGTTAAATTATCTCTAGGACAGACATGTATGCCATAGCAGTCTTTGGATTTTAATGATTTCAGCAATTGTTCTTTTTGTGACGGAATGATTGTGGGAAAATATCTCTAGAAAATTGCAAAGTCTAGAAAGCTCTGTACAAGTAGCAGAAAACAAATCATTGCTTTTCACAAGTTAGGAATTTCACTTGCAAACAATTCTAAGGAGCTTTTTGTCCAACTACCATCTTTACAAACAACATATTAAGTTCATAGCATAACAGAACATTAATATATCAAATTATCCTTTTCCTGAGAGGAAATTAAAGGACATTAGACATATGTAATTCTAGTACTTAACTGGGAACAGTGTATTTATTGGTTTAGCAGCAATAAAATAAAAGCATGCCGACACTGTAATAATTGTACATGTCTGATAGAGCTTATAGTATGTATTTGAAGCCAGCTGATTTCCAACTATTTGGACCAAACAAAAAACTTGTTTTACTTGTAAAATATTTCCCAAAATTAATAAATTAATAAAGCTGCTTGAGGAGTTTCTTGCTGCGAATGGTTTCTGGCCTCTAGGACCAGTGCTGTTGACCCTGACCATTGACAAAGGAGCAGAGCTTGGGGGTTCTTGGTCATGGAACATTGTGGTGATCAGGGATGTTTGGTTGCTCTCATTCTTTACTGAGTTTGATGACGTTGCAGGAGGTGGGCACTGATATCCTGTGAAAGCCTTGTTGACCATGTTACCTAGTAAATTTCCCTTTTAGTTATGCTGCAATAATTAGGGGAGCATGAGTCTCATAATACTCTTTGTTTTTTGTTTTTATTTTTAACCAAGGTAGTTCTGACAGGAACATTGGTTGAAGCCGAGATTGTTGTGACAACAATGCTGGTACTGATAGTTATGACAGAAACCTGGTTTGCAGACTGGACTTAACTCCAGTTGTTTACATTATTACTTTTATAATATTCTGTTGATCAGGTCACCCCTTTGCTGCCCTTTACCCAACAGACTGTGATGCACTGTGTATTCTGACACCTTTCTACCAGAACCAGGATTAAAAGCAATTTCAGCTACTTTACAATAACTCGCCTGTAGGATTGGAACATATGGGCCGGCCTTCTCTCTCCATGTGCATTAATGAACCTTGGCTGCCCATGACCATGTTGCCGGATTACCTTTGTTCCTTTCTTGGACCACATTTCATAGCTACTGATAACTGCAGCTTGGTAACACCCTACAAGAACAACAGAATTTGGCCATTATCAAACTTGCTCAAATCCTTACGACCATTTTTTCTAATCAGTGTCACAATGGTATGCCCGGTCAGTGTACTGTATATAATCAATTTCAACACTCCTGATCAAAATCAGTAAAAAGACCAGTAAAAAAAAATTGCAAGAATTTGCATTTTGCACTACTGGATCTTAATAAGGTTCTAGGTAGAGCTTCACAGTGCTAAAAGAAGAAATGAGCGCGAGAGACAAAAACTTGTCTGACAGTTTATTGACAACTGCATTTACACTCAAACGAAGTTGTTTCAGCTTATAAAAAGTTTAAGACTACAGCCTTTAAAAGCCAAAATGTGCACAGAAATTGGATTCCATGTCATTTTCTGTCAAGTATTCATACTGTTATGCTGCATTTCACAATGCCCGTCTGACAACGGAATTCTTCCAGGAGAATAATGTTACACTTTTGGACCATCCTGTGTGTTTCCCTGACCTAAATCAGATTGAGAACATTTGGAGATGGATGGCAAGGTAAGATTACAAAAATGGACAGCAGTTCCAGACAGTGGATCATGAAGCCATCTTCAACACTTGCATAAACAATTGTTTGAAATGATCAACAAGAATAGTGGAGCTACTCATTACTGAGTACTTTTTTGACACTTTAATTTTTGTTTTGAGTGGGTTTTCTGTTTGTTTCTTTTTTGTTTTTGAACTATGGTCTTAAACTTTTTATATCATATTTGATCAGAGTATTTCAGTTGCCGTTTTCAACAAATTTCCTGCTCAAAATATTGTCTCCTGCTCCCATTTCTTCTTTTAGCATTAAGAAGCTCTACTTAAAACATTCTTAAGATACAACAGTGTAAAATGCATATTCTTGCAATTTTGAACTTGTGTTACGATTTTGATCAGGGGAGTATTTATTCACAATGAAAAAAAATGTGTTTGAAAACAATTCAGGTTGTTGAAACCATCAAAATAACTTTTGTTTGTCTGTTGTTTGTATGTATATATTTTTCAGTGTAGAACATGTTTGCTGTTTCTCTGCTGACAAAGGACAAGTTTATCCTGTTTGCTGCCACCAGACTTTTAGTATGTACAACAAATAAAAGAGTTATTACCAGTAAAGATGGAAAAACAAGGTGTTTAAGATTGCAGAGAAGACAAAAAATATATGGTTTCAATTTTCCAAGATAATGGAAGCTATACAGTAGCAGATCAGCTCTTGCTTGTCCACAGCAATAGGATAGAGTGCTGCAAGAAAGGCCGAAAAGTCGTGTATAGAGTTACAATGATTAGAAAAAGAATTACATTTGCTCAAGAAAGAAGAAGATTGCATGATTTGGACCTGGAGTGATGTAATATAATATAAACCTTATCAATACCTTATCAAAAAAACAGGAACAATCATGTAAAAGAGCAAAAAATTTGAACTGGCCTTCAAATAAAAAACATCCAAAGTAATGTGTTACAGCTATAAAAGGTCACACACTTCCCATCTGTCAACAAGATTTCGGTTTTTCACCCATTTAAAGTAGCACTGAATAAGTCTGGCACAGGAAGGGAAGAATACCTGGCTTGCAATAAGCATTCAAGTTCAAATCTAACAGGCCAGTAGGGTAAAGATCAAAGCTCTGTTTAGACAAGCAGCCCCCAACCTTTTTTGCACCACAGATTCATGCAAGTGCCAGTGCAGGATGATTTAAAAAATAAAAATACTGCTCACAAATGAGCTTTTTGCAAGCAAAAAATCGTCGCTTCCAGCTGGGAATGGTATACGATGATAAACACCGGTTTGTTCGAAATAAAAATAATGTTTAAATAATTTTTTTGTGTGCAGCTTGTGGCCCGGTGGTTGGGAACCACTGGCTTAGACCACAGAAAATCTTATACACAAAACCATGTAAAGTTATAGAAAACAAGAAATTACTGTCCAATCATTGTTCATCACTTTGCTGACAGTAGCAGAGAAGATATTCAAATTTGTGAGTTTTTGGCATGTTTTACCCTAAAAACACATAACCTAAACCTGTTTGCAATGTGTGTAAATGTACATCATGTGCAATATTTACTCATTAAAAGAAACAGAGGAGAACAGATGGTCAGTCATGCAAAATAACCTTTATTTACATTTTCATAACCCTGTCCTGGTCATTCAGATATTAGTTCATTTTTTTGAGTAAATTAAACACAACAAAAACAGGATTAATTATACAGCCTAGGAACTAAAAGTAATTAGTTTTCTGTGATGGTAGACATGACAACAGCATCATTAAGGCAATTTATTACAGTGAATTTAACTACGTCTGGCTCAATTAACACCACTGAATTAATTGTTCAATTTGTTTTTCATTCTTTTAATAAACAGTCTTCCTCACAGTCTAGCAAATTCTTATTAGATGTTTGCAAAATGATTAATGTTACGTATTGGCTAGTTTGTTAGTTAAATGATAACACTACAGTTTACAAACACTCTATGGCCAAAACTAAGTGGACACCTCTTGTCGATGTTTCAGCTTGATTTCCAGGTGTCCGTTATGGCTTAGACCCAGGTTCAAATCCAAGTTGTGCTGTTGTGGGGGTTGGCAATGGGATTGGGACCTTGTCCCAGTTATTACTGTCTTGAGTCCAGTGTTTCCCCGCTGTGATCCTGACAAGGATTATTAATGAAAATAAAATAAAAGGAATAAGGCTTCCATCCTCTCAAACATTTGAATAACATAAGACATCCAAAGTCCTCTTCCTGAATTACCTGTGTACACATGCTAGTGCGCAGGCGTCATGAATAAATGATTTCATTAAGATGTAGATTTCACACAGCATAAACTAGATGTTGATAACCTAGTGGTTGCCCCACTAAGAGCCCTACTTGGTATGAAGAGTCAAACACAAACCCTGTGCAAGGCTAGCAACTCCAATTGTCAGATTGAAGCCCTGTCTAACCCTAACTGCTAGACATAATTCTGAGTGTTTGGTATTCAGCCAAGTCAGTAACACATCTGAGGCAATTTGATATCTTGCAGTGGTGGGCTAGTCTAACAGAAATTGGACACTCTTGATATAGGGCAGTGGTAGTTAGTAGTTGAGGAATCAGACTACTAATTAATGCTGATTCTAGTTCCACATCCACCAATGTTGGGCCACAGTACAAGGCTCTTAACCCTCCAATGCTTGAATTGCCACAACTGTATTATACATAGGATATTTGTCAACTAAATGCCATCGTATTGAAGTAAATGATCCAGTTCAATTTTCAGTCAATTCCAATTCCAAAAACAGTCAAGCATTACTGGTTAATTTGCATTATGAGGTTGACCTGGAAAGCAGTCAAAAAGTCCAAGATGTTGAAGTCTAAAGCAATTAAAAACACCACTCAGTCAACTTAACTTAATGTAGGCTTTGATGCATATTGTTGCTTCCATAAACTCTATCATTCAATTTATTACTATTTACTGACTTTTGTGAAATGTCTCAAATTTTATTCAGAACATTCTTTTTCACCTCTGTGCAGTGGAATTTAACCCAACCCGTGCAGTGAAATACACATATACACACTAGTAAACCTAAGGAGGCAGGTATCACACGTGTGAGCAGTACTAGCTACGGCGCCCAGAGAGCAGTTGGGGGTTGGGTGCCTTGCTCAAGGGCCCTTCAGTCGTGACCTGTCAGCTTTGGGAATAAAAACGGCAACCTTCAGATCACAAGCCCAGTTATCCAACCACCAGTCTACAGCTGCCCCTTTTTATTTATTAATTTGTTGGGGAATTTGTTACTGTATGTTTGGAAAAAAAGAGAAATTAAGCATCTTTTCCATTTTGGGTAGGTCAATATTATTAATAATACAGACCACCAAACAAAGTATGTAGTCTCAGTATGGGTAAATTATTTTTTTCAAGATGAAGATACATTACCTTTAAGCACAACCTAAACCAGCTTTATATGCATACAGCAAGCATAAAATGTAATAAAAGAACAGCATTTCAGCTTGTATTTCCAAGTATTTAAATTTGGATCACAGTTCAGAAGATAGCACTTACCCATTTACTTGTGAGGAAAAGTGTTGGAGCATGTGACTGTCAATCATGTTTGGTTGCCCAAGTGTATCCTTTAATATTGATTTTTCAGACAAAAATTGACTGAATGTCTACACTCAGTTTCAGATTTGGGTTTTGCTTTTGCAGACTGTGCATTTATAATTACATTAGAAGAGTAATCAACCAGATAGCTATGAAAAGCAAACTATTGTTAAGCTGAGAGAAGATGAAAAATCAATCAGATATATTGCTCAAATATTAGCCATAGCCAATACAAGAATTTGGAATGTCCTGAAGTTGTCACTGGTGTACTAAGTAACAGATGTAAGGTAGACCAAGGAAAACAACAGCAGATGATGAGAAACATTGAGCGTGCTGTAAAAAAAAAAGACCCCAAAACGACTGCTAGTGGCATCAGCAACAACCGGCAGAAAGCAGGAGTGAATGTATCACAATTTACTATTTGCAGAAGACAGAAGTACAGAGACTTCATCAAAAAATGCAAAACACTAATTAAACAGAAGTACAGATAAAATCTTCAGAAATTCTGGGACAAAGTTTTTTAGACTGATGAGACATATATAAACCATAACCAATGTGATGGAAAAGCTGAAGTTTGGAAAAATAATCTAATTATCTCAAATATACAATCTTATCTGTGAAACACAGTGGAGGTAATGCCATGGCTTGAGCTTGCATGGCTTCTCCTAATCCTTAAGGATAATCTTCTTTGATAATGTCACGCTTGATAGCACATAGAGTAACTCCCTAAAACAAACACTAACTTAAAGGGGCTGCAGTGAAACTCTTGAAGAGCATCACAAAAGAAGAATGCAAAAGTTTAGTGATGTCAGTGGGTCACAGGCTTGATGGAGTTTTTACATGCAAATGGTTTGCAACTAAATATAACATCTTATTCACTTTAATCTATTTCAAGTTCATCTGCTACAATATTTTTGCTAATTGGTGGGTTCACACAAAATGTGTTATCTTCTGAACTATGTATCAGATCCATATGTAAATACCTGGAAATGTTGACATTTTGACATTTTTAAATGTGAAACCCACATTTGTTTAGTCTATGGCTAATATAAGGAAATTTGCCTCACTGTTCCAATACTTTTGGAGGGGAGTGTACAATCAGCTTAATCCCAATAATATTGCACCAGAAATCAAGCATGCTGGTCGGAGCATGATGCACTAGAGCTGCCACTGGAGATGGAAGTTCACAGAGACCTTAAAAAATAAATAAAAAAATACTTCATGAAATGGTATATTATCCCATGCATATATAATTTTAAAACTGACTAATTCAGATTTTTTTTACAAACTTTCTGCTTGCATCTTTCACTTTGACCTGAGTATCTTTTTCATTTAAACAGCAATCCAGACTCAAAAACACCACTGGGGACAGGAAGTTGACAAATTTCAGTTAAGAATGTTCAGAGTCAGACCTAGCTAAAAAATAAATTTTAGGTGAAAGACGAAAAGGTTCCCAGAGGAGCTTTAGGGAAAGGTTCAATAATTGGTTTTACTTCCACTCCATTCTCTTAATTGGCCTTGGTAATTTCCCTGTTTGCCTGGTCATCAATTTTATGGAGTTAGTCATTCCAATTGTTCTAATCTATTTAAAAGGTTGAGTTAAGGTAATCGCTTAATGTATGCTATTTTTCTTCACAAGGTTAAAAGGCCTATACTTAGTAATGTGCATGGCTATATTTAAGCTGGGTGAAGCTAGTGTGAGTTGCTATGCCTTCGAGGCTTTAGGTTGGGCATCTGCTAATAAGGTCAAATTCAGTACCTTTTGGGTCCATTTTCGAATCCAGAAGTGTAATATCAGGAGGTCTGAGGTAATTGTTTAAATAATATGGGCCATGGACTCAAGTTGCTATAAATCCTGACATATCAAAGATTAAAGCGTGAATTGCAAGATCACTATTGGTGTTTCTGTTTTTCTGTTCACTCCATGTATGTACAATCCTGGAAAAAGGGACCACTTCAAAATTTTTTGTTTTACAATATCTGGGTGTGTTTTTTTCCAAAATTAGTCATGTTGTTTTATTCTAAAAACTAGAATGAGAATTATAGTAGAATAGAGCAATACTACTCATTTGGTCAAACACATAAAAATAAATTGTAAAAAATAATTAATTAATAATTAATCATTTTAAAGTGGTCTCTTATTTTTTTTCCAAGATGGTATGTGTGATGGGAGTATACCCCATACACCACGATCACGTTTAAATACATCTCAATATATCTTTATCACTCACCGGCTGTAACACCTCCTCTGCTGCAGAACTGACTTTATGAATGGTGATGTAAAATGTGTAACAATCTTTCAAATTTTACTTGTCTGTAAATTACCCTAGTGCAGCCCTTCCATAATGCAACTGACAATAGCTCTTACATGGCGTGAAATTGCAGTGGATACTATATAGGTTACATTTCTAATGTGGAATATATGTATGCTCATGTGTTTCATGGTACTTCATTTACATTTTTGGCTTTAGCAGACATTCTTATCCAGAAAGTTAGCAAAGGGCTGATTTGACAATGTTTAGGTTGGTTTAAAACCAGGTAAGCAGCAGCATTCAAATACATTGAACTTTATGAGTGAAAAAACACACTACTCAACATGGCAAACGGCAAATTACAAGGCGTGATTGTACAAGGAATGCCTACAGAGTAAAGCATGCTAAAACAAAACTTAATAACAATCAGCTACATTTTTGTTGTGTTTTGTATTTTATACATCTGTTTACATTGATATTAAAGATAGTTAATCTTCAATATGTGGTTAAAACCTAGCATCAGCTGTGAGTCAAAAGACCAGGAAATTACAGGCAGGGATATGAGAAAGAATGTTTTGTGACAGTGTTTTGGTCTGGTTGTGTAAATATGCAATCTGATCATTTATAAAAAAAATAAATAAATAAATACAATGCAGTATGATGAGGAGATGGTTTTGCCATAACATTCTCTGCCTCATATTACAAAATATATACAAGACCTGCTTAGAGTCTGCAAGTAATGTTCTATGGGAGCAGTAATGGGCCTATCACCGTACCATGGTGAAATGCATGCTGAGAGCAACCCATTCATTCACAAATGTTTGTAGAAGCAGTCCACATGCTTAGGTGCTTGGTTTTATACACCTGTGGCCATGGAAGTGATTAGAACCCCTTCATTCATTAATGAACATCCATTCCTGCATTTTAGGCATGTGACACATTCCAAAACAAGTTGAGACCTGGGCAATACAGTGTTACATGCACAAATGTGTGCGTGTGTGTGTGTGTGTGTTAAATTAGTATTAAAAAACAGATTTGAAGGGATGTTTTTGGGTTTTATTTCTATGTACTGAGAAGTACAATGACAAAAATCAGTATATAAGTGTGTCTTTTTATTTACATTGCACTTCTCAGTACATACAAATAAAACCTGATAACATCCCTGCAAATCTGTTTTTTGATTACTCATTTAACGTGGTCACTCTCCAAGGTCTCCAACAGCCATATGTAGTGTTTGATTATTGGCTTGCTTTGGAATGCTAACAGGGTGAACAAGATAATTATAAAGCGTAGGACAGAAATGCTCTGGCCCACCTGTGTTAATTAGCCAGATGCAATAAAGCAGATGGGATAATGAGACTCTAATGGAGAAACAAAGTGCTTACTTTGCTTTTGGAAAGAAAGAAAAGCTCTTCCGGTAAGAGAAAGATGACAGTAGATATAATTGTTTTGCTTAGTGGCAGCAGCTTCTTGCAGGGATTTTAATTTTACCCCAACATTTAGTGTCATACATATATGCAACATTCACTGCGATAAGCAGGTTATGCATGATTGGAAAGGGAATGGCAACAACCTTGTTAATATCACAGATAATTAACAATCCATGATACATACACACTGTAAAATAATCTAAAGCTCCATTGAAGTGGTATTCAGTGTTTAGCAAGACATAATTAATGGGCATAATCAACAGCACTGCTTCTAAAATTTGACCAGGTCCCTTTTCAGTGGCCAAACAGACTGCCATCCCTACCAAAAAAACATTGAAATTAAATTGAAAACTGAACTAATAGTAAGATTAACAGAACTTAAATATATAATAAAATATGTATTGTAATTATCTATTGTGTTCTTTTTCAATAACAATAAATTCACAAGAAATTGTTTGTTCCAACATTAGAAGTAACTTAAATGTACTTATGTTTACAAAGCCAGGGTTGCACTCTGGATCTTCACCAAAATGCTTGAAAAACTGCCCAAACCAACACAGGATAAGCAGACGATGTTACATCTTTAAAATAGATAAATAAAAAAACAGAAATAGCAATATGACCTTCAAATCAATACCTTCAAATGTACAGATTAGTAATGATAATTTATAAAGGGCTTATAAATTATTTTCCCATATGTATTTAATGTAGACCATACTTACTGGGGGTTTTAAAATGCATTATTTATGATTGGGGGAAAACAGAGCTACGGCAAGGCTAACAAAGCCTAAAGCTAAGAAACACAAAGGCAAACAAATGCTAATCAAACACTGGGCTAATAATAAACAAAACAAGGCACAGGCAAAACAGAACTAAACAGATAAGAGGATGGACAGTCCTTATCAGAGTTAAGTTCTGTGAAACAGACAGCATTCCAACAAACCAACTGAGTAAGGACAATAATCACCACTGAGCTTCTCCCAGCTCTCCTTAAACGCTTTCAGGTGGGGCTCATAAGCAGAGAAGGGACCAATCAGAAGGAGGGTGTGACTCTGTGCCCAACCTTCTTTTGCAGAAGATGGGCGTGGCAGGTGAACAAAAGCACAGGAGCAGTAAAAGGGGCGGTGTGTGACAGATACATTTTGCCTTGTGTGTCCTATCATAAATTTTGTCAAGACAAAGAGTTTATCTCTGCCATTTTCCAAATAAATCTGCAAAATTTGGTGGAAAACCGCCCAATCAGGCAACACAACACAGCACATAATCAATATTTGGAGGTTCGGTAATTAAAAAAAAGCATACATGTCATATTACAAAACAGTTTTATTATTTAATTATTGTTTAACTAATTACTATAAAATGCAATGACAGTAAAATAAATGATTAATTACTTATTTGACTCAAATTAATTGTTTTAATAAACTTTGGTGACCAATGTACATTATGTACCACTACCTATTCTTTTCCAGAAAAGCCACTTTATACTATAGGGAATATTGGGTACTATATATGGGTGATGGATCACTGTCAGCACATCACTGTTATCTACCATTGTACATCAAGACATGTGTACATACAAAACTAAATAATGTTCTTATGAACAGCAGCTTCACTCACCACTGAAGACAATGCCCAACTTCATTAATCTGGTAATACATAAGCTTCTAGATACAACAAATCCTCTCAGACTTAACCTCATCATACATCCACAGCTCTAAACCTTCTGGTAAGTTTTTAAGAAGGCACAGGATTACCTCCCTTAAAAAACCCACACAAATGGTCCTCAAGTGAGGAATCTGTAAAACACATGCACACCAGAGTTGAAATTTCAAACTCGTCAGTTCGAAAATCAGCTCTGAACAATGAACCATGACTGTTCTTTAAACAGGGTGGGAAAAGTCAGACACCGACATGAGTCAATTACAAGCTCTGCTGGCTGATTGATGGTGTCTGCATAGAGACAAGGGATAGTGGAATCAGGTTGTGACTCTTCTCGCACGAACCTAATCTGCATATGAATGCTTCATGCAGTTGAAAATATGCAGTCAGCTACTGCACACATGTCTGAGGGGGAGTGCTTCTAACTCTCCTCAATCAGAGCAGGGTTTAGCATCTCTTGAGAAGAAGGATAATTGGGTAAATTGGATGAGCTAAGTTTTCAATTGTCTCAAGCTGAATGACGTTCATGATCAGCATAAGTTTGGTTTCAAGGCAAATTATACAAATATCAGCTATGTGAAAAGAACCACACATTGTTTAATTGTGAATAGAAGTGCAAAAATGGCAATGTACAACACACAAGCACTGTCTGGGATGGATAAAGCAGCCAAAGACTCAAAGAATCAATTATAAAAAGATCAGCCATACTAAAGCAAAAAACAGCTATATAAACTAATTTAAAAAATATACCCTTCAAAAAATAAAAATAAAAATAATCTACCAAAAGCTCTTCCCTATTCTCATAACTGACCAAGTACCAGCAAAGATCAAGAAGAAAAAGGCACTAAAACTAATAAATATTGAAACAGACTATACCACATTACTTTTGCAAAATATCCTCCACCAAAACAATTGCAAAATATCATCTACAAAAACATATCACATACAAAATCATCTAAACTTAATAACAACCCCCAGAATACAATACAATTATCAAAGCCTCAGGGGCAACTATAATGAACTTTAAAGACTAGCAACAAATACTTCTCAATCCATCAATCACCTGACTCCTAGAAATCCATACATCTCCAATAAATCACTAAAAAACTTTACTGCTGATCACAACGGTAGGCCAAATACTGGCAGGATACCCAGAGGGACATTCAACAATATAAATAACAGCATTCTTCAGAGCCACATTTCTTCTCAACACTCAAATGCGAACAATGGCAGTATGTTGTATATTACCATTAAAACTATACATCCCCCCAAACTATAACCTGAATCATTTACTGACAGAACATAAAGTGACAGAACAACAACCATTGGCACACATCTTACTAACAGTCAGAATACCACTGACCTCTTACTATGTAAGCCAGAACTCTAACTAGAGTTTCCTTGAAAGATACTGAATGACTCGCTGCAGTGACACAAAAATGGAAACTAAACCAAGACAACTGACATGCCTTCCAAAAGTTAGCAACAGAACATACACAGAAAATAAACCTAATTGAATGATTCAGTACCACAGGGAGGAAATAGAGGAAACTATATCAAGGACCTTTCCTAAGCCAAGCAAGAAAGGAAACCCCTAATGTTACAATGAATGCAGGCAAGCAATCAAACCACAACTGACATAAATCTCAATCAGCATCCTACAGTAGAAAAAAAATCGACACAATTCCAGAGCTAAAGCCAGCAGGACAATAAATGCTGCTAAGAGACAGAACAGCAAACTCAACCCCTAAATGGAAAAGAAAAGTTCGGATGGTATAGAAAATGCAAATAAAATAAAAATACAGTGTTCCTTTAAATTTTCTTTTACTTTTTTGAACCGAAGCCATTTCATGTTGTGTCTACTCAACTTTCATTTTATTTGTTAATATTATTCCTGCATTTTAGGCCTGCAACACATTTGAAAAAAAGATGTGATGTCAAGAGGTGATTGTTATAATAGTTTGATACAAACCAGAATCCAGGAAAGACTAAGCAATAGTTGATATAACCAGATGCACAAGGTATAACTTTGACAACCCTTTGTCAAACACATAGTTACATGCACAAATGCCAATTTATTGTGCAAATAAATGAATAAAGAAAAAGAAGCCATGTGCCAGGGGTTCCAAATTATATTCTCATTAGGGCCACTCAATAATCACACCAAAGGCAAGGGCCAGTTAGTTATTAGTATTGTTATAACAACAATATTATTATTATTATTATTATTATTATTATTATTATTATTAATAATAATAATAATAATAATAATAAGTACTATTGTTATTATTAATGTGTAATTAGGTAGACCTAAATTCCCTTAGCATTTTGTGGGAGACGATAAAATCTGCAAAATAAAACAAAATTTGTTGGTCCACACAGAACAGAAATGTCTATTAACTTTTCATTTTTAAGCACAGGTCATGTTTCATGACTTACACACTTCATACTACACGATTGGCAATGAGTTCGCGCAGCAATCAGAACTCGGCGAGTGTTCATCAATGACTGACCAGGGATTGAAATCAGAATATTTGAAGAGGCATCACCTGACTCGCAATGAGTGCTGAGTCGAGCAAGCAATGAGAACACTAGTATACAGTCTCATAGTTTGATTTTTAGTTTTTTTTGTTTATATACAAATGGGATAAAATGAAGGAGACACAGGGGCGTAATAAAGAATCACAAAACATCATCACACACACTTTACAGAATTTCTAACCTTTTTCGTTCTCTACAGAACAGAATGTTGCATTGCAACCTTCAACTCACTACAGAACAATCCCTGCTTTCACTGAGCCAAATCCACTTAGTCTAATTTATTTTTCTCCTAGTTATTACATTGCACATCAGCACACACACTTTGATTTCTTGGGCATACTTGTAGTATCGGGGACCGTAAATTAGGGTTAGGGTTAGTGTTATATACAGTGCACCCGTAAAGTATTCACAGCGCTTCACAGTTTCCACTTTTTCTTATGTTACAGCCTTATTCCAAAAT
>JAYDZG010000039.1:10892141-10908427 GCA_034509265.1 Microcambeva bendego
AGCAGCTTGGTGAAAATAGATCTACTGTTGGAGCAATTATTAGAAAATGTAAGAAGCTAAAAATGACTGTCAATCTCCCTCAGACTGTGGCTCCATGCAAGATCTCACCTCGTGGCGTATCAATGATCCTAAGAAAAGTGAGGAATCAGCCCAGAACTACACGGGAGTAGCTGGTCAATGACCTGAAGAGAGCTGGCACAACATTTTTCGACATTCCCTTGCAGTCTTAGAGAAATCACCACTGATAAAAATGTATTACAGGAAAAAAAAAAAACAATGATTTATTTTTACACTTTTACATGTGATCAGTCTCTCACTCCCTCTCTTTACTTCACTCTCTATCCTATTAAATAAGGTAAACATTGATATTCACCATGTTTTGTATCTTTGACACCTCTCTCATACAGTGAGCACAAAGGCGGTCCCAAAAGTAAACCAAAAGGTGATGCTGGTTTAGTTACTGATGAATAAAGCTGAACTTTGACCTTTGAAGTCATCAGGTTTCAGAAGCACCTACTCCACAATGTAAATATTCTCTCCTCTAGCAAGAGGACAGTGGTAGCCTAGTTGGTAGAGCTTTGGGCTATCAATGAGAAAGTTGTGGGTTTAGGCTCTGCTGTACAGCAATAGTTGGGTCCTTGAGCCAGACCTTGAGCTCTCTGTCCCAGGGGGGCTTTATGATGGAAGACCCTATGTTCTGACCCCATCTTCCAGTACACAATGCAAAGAAAGAATGACATTCTATTCCACACCTGTATGTCAATATGACAAATAAAGGATATCTTTTTTTCTTTTTCTTCTAACAGTGCCTGGCAAAAGTAAGCTTTTATGACTTTTTACATATTTTGTAACATTGCAACCTGTATTTACATGTTTTTTTATCTGAATTGTAAGTGATGCAGCTGCACAAAATAGTCTAAATTGTTGAAGTGAAATGTGAAAAAACTAATAATATGTGTATGTGTGTGTGTGTGGAAATAAAAACTGAAAATTGGCATATGCGTATGTATTCACCCCCTTTGCTATGAAGCCTTTAAAGTTCTGGTGCGGACAATTACCTTCAGAAGTCAGATGCTTAGTGAAATGAAGTCCATCTGCATGCAATCTAAGTGTCACATGATCTGTTAGTATTTACACACCTTTTCTGAACGGCCTCAGAGGCTACAACACCATTAATCAAGAGACCCCATGAAGACCAAGGAAATCTTCAAAGTTGTAGAGAAGTCAGGGTTGGGTTATAAAAAATATCCAAATCTCTAATGATCCTCTGGACCGCCATCAAATCCGTTTTAATCAAATGAAAAGCACATGGTACCACAACAAACCTACCAAGAGAGGGACGCCCAACAAAACTCTCAGACCAGGCAAGGAGGGAATTAATCAGAGAGGCAGCACAGACACCAAAGGTAACCCTGAAGGAGAAGGAGTTCCCAATCAGAGAAGGGAGTATCTGTCAATTTGACCACAATAAGATGTACACTCCATAGATCTGGGCTGTATGGAATAGTTGGACAGAAAAAAGCCTTTACTTGCCGACAAAAATAGAAAGGCTTATTAGTTTGCCAAAAGGCATTTGGGAGACTCCCCAAATGTATGGAGGAAGGTGCTGTGGTCAGATAAGACCAAAATTGACCACCAAGGAAAATGCAAAGTCTGGCGCAAAATAAAAACATCTCATCAACCCCAAAAACACCACCCCCACGACTGAAGTACCCTTGAGCAAGGCACCTAACCTCTAAATGCTCCTCGGGCGCCAAGGCTAGGGCTGCCCACTGCTCCAGGCAGGTGTGCTCACTGCCCCCTAGTGTTCACTATTGTGTTTCACAGCTGACATATCATGCGGAGGACAAATTTCACTGAAAAGAGTATTCTAAATCTAAAAAAAACTATTCTGTGCGTAAGCACTGACGACAGTCAGAATCCATTCACCAACCTAAAGTCATTGGAAATCTACCCTCTCATCCACTGGAAAAAATCCCAATCTACAGGTGTCGAGTCGAGAGGATCTTAGAGTTAATGTGTGGATTAACAGCAGAATTTGTGAGGCATGTGTTCAAAACCATGTAATTGTCCTGTATTTGTCCAGTCATCATAAGATATCTCAAATTACTATTACACAAATTACACTATACACAAACAGTGATCAACATAATCAACATGAAATGTTGCCACTGTTTCTTTGGTTTGCTTCCAAAGTACCATTTCCACGTAGTGGAGATTTTGCAGAATGCAATTTTATTACAGGTAAGAACAAACTTGTACATGTATGTGTAAGTGGGTAAATAAGTTTGTGATGCTTTGTGATGGTTTGACACACCCTGGACCAATGCTTGCCCTGTAATGCAGAATATCAATATAGGTTACTGAAAAGCATTTTTTTAAAAATGATGAGTCCAACCCTCTTAATAAGTACATCGCGATGATATGTCAGTGGAAAACAATAGATCTCAACCCACTAAAGTATTGGCACCTCAGCTCTGAGGGACATCTCACTTTTACCCTCACTAAAGCAACAAGGCAGAGACCCACCATGACTCTGACTAACACTATAGACAGAACCAATAAAAAAGGCTCTGGCTTGACAAAATCTTACACAAATTCCCACACTTTATTAACATGTGTCCTGTGATGAAAAAATGTATCAGATGGCCATAGAAGCAAATCTGTCCTAATGAATGAAAACAGATGGGAAAGGACTGCAGGCGGAGAGACTGCCAAAAGTTCTGGGAGGTGTAACAAACAAAGGAGAGAAAGCGAGAAGGATAGTAGTACTCTTGGCTGCACGGCCTCTCCACTGATTAGGGAAAGCATGACAGATTCTTGAGCTTCAGGATTTTCTGTTTTATTGAAACATGGCCAGGCAGAGACGGAATCCAGGCCAACACACACTGTGAGCAGAGCGTATGGCAAAGATGTTAACATAGTGACTCACTGTTGGCATTTTCAGAACACTTCACTTCAAAAATACTGTTGAATAATACAGCACCATGAAAAAGTAATCACCACTGTCCAAACCATTGAGAGAAAATACAAAATGTGATAATCTTCTCATCCTTTGTTCATCTTTGTTTGCCAAACCTTCATTGTCATATCTATATATACTCTACAACACATCTTCTTTGTCTATCTTTAGGTCAGAGTGAAGGGTTGGTGCTTGTGAGGTTCCCCCTGGAGTTAAGAGGGTTAAAGGCCTGGATCAAAGGTCCAACAGTGGATGTATGGCAATGCTAAGATCTGAGCATCCTTGACCGAACTAAAAACATTAGTTAGGTCAAGGACAAGACCTAAATCCAATTTCAAATTCATCTCAGTGTGACAGTGTTCAGCTCTTTTTTTAAAGACTTGTGTCTGCATCGTTAAAATAGCAATGGTGCTTAGGCCAATGGGTGAATATATTAGTGGCAATGGGCATGGTAGTCACTAAACAAGGTATGTTTATGTAAATTACTGTCATATTTCTATCTTGGCAACAGAAAACCCAAGTGTGCTACTGACCAAAAAAATAAAAAATAAAAATATCAATCAATCCGATGATGCAGCATGCGTGACCACATATACAAGTAGATAAATCATGCAGATGAATAAATATCCTACAAAATGATAATAATCATAATAATGATTACCATGTATATTAAACATATACTGTATGGGCAAAACAATTGAAACTGATAACATTTAACATGACACGTGCTGGTCAAAGATTAGTCTATGTAGAGTGCGCATTAGGTTTTCAAAACATTCTTGGAGTATATTTATAGAAATGCCTCTAGCCTAAATTGAAATTGAATAAACTTGAGCTACAGTCTACCCTTGCAGTTTAACCTGAAAGCTAAACCATTAATTGATGGTTTCAGAGACCAAAAAATCGAATCTGTTGTTAATTGGTTGGGAGTTTTCCAAATTAAATTACCTGAAGAGTTTTTTATCAGCGGCTTAAGACGTCCATGTATTGGACATTTTGACTAAGTGGTTGGTAAAAGGCCTCGAGTGCCAATTAACCCACAAAAATGAGACACTTGAATGCTACCTTAATTCATATTATAATTTATAGAAAAAAAGCAACCCTGCTCATTTTGAAAGAACACATAAACATACATTTTAGAATTAGAGAAACACACTTCAAGACCATATGTGAACACCTCACCATAAACAATTATTCACAAATCAATAATTGATTTTGCAAAACTGCTTGCAATCAGAACCAAACGCATTAATTGTTAAAGGGGTCGATATATTTTGGCCATAAGATGTATGTTTTAGTGATATTAGTGTTGGATAGCTTACAGGAATTTGGTTAACTGAACCACAGATGGGTGTGGAATATGAGCTAGAGAAAAGACAAAACAAATCAGGAAACTAATTAGCTTTTGCTGAGTGAGTGCAGGAAGTATGGTGCCTAGACAAAATTAACTTATGTTTAGACTAAGATCAAATGTTTAAACAGCATGGCTCAGTTGGTACTTAAACAAAGCTTCTATTGATTCTGAAGATTTGCTCATAGACCCTGTCGGCACATTTTACTTCACACGTTAACCTTACCATCCTCTTCTGTCTGCTTGAATTATACACAAAAAGTGACACGTGCAGGGAGTAGGTCCCAATGACAGAAGAAAAAAATCCATAAAAGATATGGATCAAATAGAGCAATTAAAAAAGGAAGAATTTAATCACTTGGAAAGCCAGTATTGTTTTGTTGTATCAGAACAACAATGTATCAGAGGGAGTGGCAAACTAGTGAGGTAAATATGCCCTCCTTGGATATGATTTGTCTCTAGCAGTGGAAGACAATACAAGGTAGAAAGGGTGATCCAAGGATGGACTAAATGTTGGGCTAATTATTGTGAAAGTGGCCTATTTCATGCATTATGAGGACATTTAAAACTGCTATCTACAAATGACTATGAGCTGTGTACCTACCCATTTTGGGAAAATAATCAGGCAGTGACATTTGACATATTTGACCTACAGCAAAACATAGTTTATGGACATATTACCTCCCATTTTAAAATTAATTGTAGTTGGCAAAATTCTCTCACTCTTATATTTTTGTTAATTGGTCGTGTCTGAGAGAGTTACAACTGATTTCCAGATTCTCCTTTTTAGAGATGCTGGAAGCAGTGGGGCATTAAAGGCTAAACAAAATGTTGATGGCATTTAAATGGTATGATGCTGGGAAAATTGCATCTTGAAGAAATGTGACAATGTAGAAAAGTGATGTCATTTTTTTAAAGATAGTTTACAAGAATGTTCTAGTTGTGGGGTCTTATTAAATGATTGAGTCATTTTTTTAAAAAGTACATATGCATTTGAAGACATCTAGTTCACTTTGAAGCCAGAAAAAAAGAGAAAAGGAAGATGTGTGGCTCTCTGAGCTGCAGCATTGCACCAGAGAGACTCCATAGTTCTTATTTTATGGCTAATTTGTTCAGCTTATAAAATATTGATCAAGCGGTTGATATGTGTGGTCTCTAGCAAAATAACTTGCTTTAGCCTGTACAAAATGCTAAGAGGCATACAATATACCACACAGTGGAGTAATCAATTCCAGCTACTTTTCCACATAAATGATTGTCACGGACTGGGATTTGTATTGATTTGAGCAGGAAATCTACACTGCAGTCACACTCAGTGCAATCAGGACTATACATTATAATTATTTTTAATGACAGTCATGCTTACAAATTAGTGGGAACAGAAAAGGTGCTTACCTATTCCAGCATGAGTATTCCATTGAACTAATTAAGGTGCATATTCCCAATTTTAATTTCAGAAGGGTCAAGGCTCCAAAGGAAGGCAGAAGGTGATGACCTCTAAATTTCTGTAAGACATTGTAAAAAATAATTAGCAATAAATAGCTTTTAAAAGATTTTAATCTTTTAAAGAGGAAATAATAGCCATAAAGAGATTGGGGATGGAGGTTCCAGGGTTAGGCAGCTCTGAAACTTAAACACCTTTCACCCACAGACACAAATGAAAAAGGATTTAAGAGATTGATTGGGACAGTATGGGTGAGGAAGTGAGATGGGGTAGGTAGGGGAAAGGCCTTGAGGGGCTTAAAATTAACAGCATTATTTGGTTTTTCATACAGGTTTCATTATGAAGGCACTGAAGCTGGTGAAGACCAGAGTGATATGAACAGAACAATCAGAACAGGTTCACTAGCTTAACAGGAAAACCCTTAGGAAAGGAACTGCATGTACTACATGACACAAGAGTGAAATATTATCCAAATGGTAGTAGCAAAAAAAAGTATATAACATTTTCAGAGAATGTACACCACACTAAAAGGAAAAAAATACAAAAAGAAATGAGCACCTTGAACCCAACAGGCAAAACTTCAATAACTGGGCTGATGTGATAGGAGAAGAGGCACTAGTAAAGAGCTGTAAAATCATCTTCATAGTGGATAGATATATACAGTAATATAAATAAAATGGTTCCAAGGACAGAAACTCGTGAACAGATGAATCTTGTTTAATGAGTTACATTAACAGTTATGTCTTGAATATAACCAAAGTTTAAAAACATTGTTAAAATCCTAATAAATAAAATAAAATGAATCACTGCTGAAACAAAAAAAACATAAGATACTGCAAAATAAGATTTCAAATCTAATTGGACCACTAAAAAAAAAAGCTGGGATAGGCTCCAACCTGCACACCCTCCGCCCTACAAGCATGACCCTAATTGGATAAGTGATTAAGAAAATGAGTCAGAGTTTTAGTTATACATTTTCTTCAGCTTCCGGTGAGAGTATGCTGTGCGCATTTGTGCTGGCGCTTCCTTGGTATTTTTGTATTTTCTTTTTCTTAACTACTGGAATGCACTTTCATTTCTTGCCCCCTTTGTTGTTTTTCCGGTTCAGGACCTGTTGCAATTTTTTAATTACTTTTTATTTCCCACACTGGAATAGTTGGGCTATTGTCCCATGAGTATGGCTCTTTCATACACGCCAGTGCAACTTCGAAAACTCTATCTCAAATATTCCATATTGCCTGGTCAGTACTACATATAAGTTATGCCAATCACTAGACATCATCCGTCGCCCATGTTATATCCTTCGTGCTTTCAGATTTCGACAATTCAATCTCGGACTCTGCTATTCCTGTTATTTGGACCAATAGAACCAGCACTGTGTAACTCCTCACAGATTGCGACGAGCCAACTTTGATGTTCTGCACACTATACCCTGCACCATCTCTCATCATCAGTCTGCTCCAACACATTGAATAAAAATAGACTTAGACTTGTTTTACTCAACTGTCGAATGATCTCGGACAAAGCTGCCTTTTAAAATGATCTCATGATTCACAAAAAATCTCATCAACAATAATGCGATCACTTCCATTTAAACATTTTATCATCTAGTGACTTTAGATATTTAGCTAAACCAAGACCTCTAGGGAAGGGTGGTGTCAGTCTCTGTGAATTTCATGATGTATTATAATTTGAATATATGGCTCTTCAACTAGTCAGCTCAACTCCTTTTTTGTTCCTGTTAATCTATCATCCACCAAAGGCTTTCACTAACTTATTTTCTGAGTTCTGTGAGCTTCTCACCCTGGCCAGTTCTATGTGCCCATTCCTGGTTTTACTTGAGGATTTTTAACAAGCATGTTGATACTGGCTGCTCACCAACATCTGAGTTTGATGCATTGGTTAATTGTTTCAGCTTGACACATGTTGACTCCCCCCCCCCATCTTCATGGTCACACAGTGGACTTAGTCTGTTCCTCCGGCCTAACTGTTATTGTCATAACTGGATCTTTTGTTGGTGTCTCTGATCCCAAGCTTGTTGAAGCAACAATTAACACTGTGGTTTCACATCGCTGTGGTAAATCAACACTTTCTGTTGAAAGCTCTTTTTTGTACCATAAATAAATGCATTAAGACCCCATCTACTGTCTTCCTGATTTTTTTTTAATAGTAATCTATCAGCAGTTCCCATCAGCTCTGCCTTTACTTGATCAGTTTGATATCCATTTGAACCCTGTACACAATGTCCTATCAACTTTTTTCCCTCACCGAGCTGACTGTCATCAGTTAACCTATAGCTAGATCAAATGCATCTACCTGTCTCCTCAGCTCTGCCCCTACTCTGCTTCTTAAAATATGTCCTTTAGCCTTAACCACCCCTGTATCACATCGCATTAACATACCTTTAATTACTGGTCATGTCCAAGTACACCATCACACCCATCCTAAAAAAAAACACTGCTCTGTATGCAGACAAACTTGATAATTATCGACCAATCTCTAATCTGCCATTTCTAGTTAAGCTGTTAGAAAGGCTAGTTGCCATGCAGGTGCAGTCATACATTACTGATAATGCTCTCTTTGAGTCTTTTCAATCTGGGTTCCAAGCATTGCACAGTACTGAGACAGCCCTGTGGTGGGTGTTAAATGATCTTCTCCTTGCTGCAGACTCTGGTGGACTAAATATCATCCTCCTGTTAGATATAAGTGCAGCGTTCAAAACAGTGAATCATGGCAGTCTCTCAGCTTTAGGCTTTACTGGCACTTCCCTCTCTTGTTTCATCCCTTGTCTCTCCAATAGAATCAACTTTGTGTCATCTTCCTCCGCTTGTCCATGATTTAATCTCATCTCGTTTAAACTACTGCAATGCTCTTTACATTGGTCTCCCAAACAAAATCATACGGTTTCTCCAATATGTACAACATTCAGCTGCTTGAGTTCCTAAACATACCAAAATCAACTCACATCATCCAAATTCTCAATCAACTTCACTGGTTACCCATCCCGCTCCATTTACAGTTTAAAGTTCTGCTTTTAACATTTTAACAAATCTCTTAATGGTCTGGCTCTGGTGTACTTTCACAAATCTTGCATCCCTATGGCATAAGACGACCACTCAGGTCCTCTGATACTGGCCTCTTGGTGGTCCAAAAATACAGACTAGTCACTTTCGGCAGTAGATCATGCCCCCAAAGCTGTAAAATGCCCTACATCAAGCTCTTCATCTCTGCTCTTCATTCTCTTCTTTCAAGAATCATCTTAAAACCTGCATATTATTATTATTATTATTATTATTATTATTATTATTATTATTATTATTATTATTATTATTATTATTATTACTATTACTATTACTATTAGGGTAAATACTGCACTTTACTGCAAACATAATTAAAAAGACAAAAAATAAAAACAAAATCATTAATGTTGCTGATGACTTGAAACTCATACCACACTGATTAACTAGTACTTTATTTAACATGTTAATCTGATGCATAGCAACAAGAAACTTGTGGATCTGAATCCATGGTGGAAGACATTGTTCACATGAATCAGTTCTGCTTTAAATAAACTGATGGTGAAAACCATAGCTCGAGGAAGAAACCCACACAAACATGGTTTATTAGGAGAAGACCATCACACACATACACACTTTAGTGTTTATAAAAAATCTAAGATGTGTGACAGTTTGAAAGAGAAGAAGCAGTTCTAAAGTTAGCAGTTCTAAAGTTAGCCTTGAATTAGCTCCATGCTCTGCAAAACAGAAAAAATACTAAAGCAAAAATACAGCATAATGTCATAAGTATATGGACATAATTAAACTAATATTGAACAACATTGTCTCATGAAACCATATTAGTACAATCTCTCTTGGAAAGTCTGGCATTTATGTAAGTTATTAAAACTGGGTTTAGAATCTAGTTTCGTCTGACATTTTTGCCCCTTTTATTGGACAAATTAAGTGCTCAGGTGGAGCAGTCAACTTTTTCACTAACACAACAGTACAGAGAGTATGAACTCCATGTTCGAGACTCAGTGTTGTCACTGGTTAGCTTGGCACCACCCTAGCCACTAGGATGCACAACCAGAGCAATGAATCACGGTTGGATAAATTATCAGCAGCAACAAGAATTGATTCTTAAAACTGATAAATAAATAAGTGTGAATAAACTGAAAAGGAAGAAATTAATATCCTGGATCCAATTAGTTTCAAGCACACAAACACTTAAGCAAAATAAAAGCAGCAAAGCCACAAAAGAGCAGCAATAATGATTAAACAGAGAACAATCAATGACACCTAAAGAAAAGCCAAACTTGTAACCCAAATGAATTAATAATCTGAAACAAACTTATAATAATAAGATAAAAAAAGACTGCTAAATCTCTGGCTATGACAAATACACTTAAGACTCTTGATTTTTTTTTTCAAGCTAAATGTACTACTTTAAGGGTGCCACAGTGGTTTAATGGGTATTACTGTCGGCTCACAGTCCTGTTTGATCAGTAATACTGAATTTCATGCCATCCAGGGTGTCAACAAAAGTGAGGAAATTAATGCTCTGAACTGTGGTCAGATGAATCAGCATACCAAGGTCTTTAAATAAAAACTGTGCCAAGAAACCGTCCATCCAGATTGTCAGCAACAAGTCCAAAATTCAGGGTTCGTCACGGTATGTGGCTCTTTGGCAAAGATCAGTTACACTTGTTAGGCATTAATGCATAAAATAACATTGAGATCCTAAAGCAACATATGCTGCTTTCAAGATGTCATCTTTTCAAAGGACGTCCATACAATTTTCAACAAGAAAATGGAAAACCATCTTCTGCACACCTTACAAAGCCATGACCGCAGAAGAAGAGGTAACGTGTACTGGACTGGCCTGTCTGCAGTCCTGACTTGTCCCCAATATAAAATGTTTGGAGAATTTTGAAATTTAACAACGACAACTCTGTATGGTTAATCATATTTAGACTAAATATTTGATGTTATGATTTGTGTTATATTCCACTTAATATTAATGCTTTATGCTAAAAACAATTCAAACAGCCCATGCACCTACTGTATGTTGATGGTGGGTAGAAGAAGAGAGAGGTAGTCACTCTACTGCACCGCTCCTGTTTCAATTTTAGTAAATAAGGAAGCTACAGTAAAGGAGACGACACTGATTGTTTGAAACTCTGTGGCAACAGGATTTGGTAACAAAAATCAATTCCACTCAAAGGGATGAAGTTTGTCAGATGGGTTGAAAGTGTTAGGAATCTAATCTCAGTAGACGCTTCCGAGCAGACCTTTAAAGCTCTGCCTCATTAGAGTGTCTAAAAGCCCCCATATCTTGTTCTGAGAAGACACGTCTCCTCAGTGGATCTGGCAATACTGTTAAAAACACTGGCTGGTTCTGGAAATTGTGTAAGTGTTGTATGTCAGAATCTTAAATACCAAGTGTGTCATATGAATTGAACGACCGAGCCACGTTTGCCCTTTTCAGGAAGTCTGCACTAGAACTGTTAGGAAAAAAACATGTCATTCTTTCATGTGGAGCTGCACGTTTTGAGAAATCAGTTTCCTCTTGTATCTCAGAATGTGCAGTATGAGGAATATTTACTCCAAACTGCCCATACATGAACATCCGTGTTTGGTTGATAGGGGTGATATATTGTATCTCATATCTTGAGATACCTAAAATAAATGATGATTTACAATAAAATTTTATGAAAACCATAACAAAATATAATGCCAAAGTATTAGTGTTTATAACACCAAAAAAGGGTATTAAGACAGTCATAGCCTCTGACAAGCGAGGGGAAAAAACGGTACTGATGGCTTCTAACGTTACTGGCATGACAAGGAGATCCCACCTGAGATGTTTTCTATGCTGCACAATGCCCGTCTGACAAAGGACTTCTTCCAAGAGAATACTGTCACTATTTTGACCATCCTGCCTGTTTTCCTGATCTAAATCCGATTGAGAATGTTTGCGGATGGATGGCAAGGAAAGTTTACAAAGTCAGTTCCAGACAGTGAATGCCCTTCGTGAAGCAATCTTCAACACTTGGAGTAACCTTCCCACTAGCCTCCTGGAAACACAGGCATCGAGCATGCCTAAAAAAATTTGATCAACAAAAATGATCAAGCTACTGTACTTATTCTGACATTTTGGATATGGATATTTTGCAGGGCTCTGGCACTGTTCTTCATGTTCCTCCATGCACAAAGGTGAAGGCAATGGTCCTGCAGCTGGGTTGTTACCCTCCTACGGCCCCCTCCACTTCTCCTCCAACAAACTTGTCTCCTGCTATCTGCAACATGCTCTGGACACTGTGCTGATAGACATAGTAAACCTTCTTGCCACATTTTGCATTGATGTGCCATCCTAGATGAGCTGCACTATCTGAGCAACATCTGTGGGTTGAAGACACACCGTCTCATGCTACCTCTAGGGTTGAGAGCACTGAAAAAATACAAAAGGGATCAAAACATCAAGTGAATTTTGAAGTGGTCTTTTATTTTGCTTTCCATGACTGTTTATTCTATACAAAATCATTCATACAGTGTTACAGTAAGTTCAGTATTATTTATTTATTTGCTGTAGAAGTGTCCCTCTTTTTGTGATTGGAGCCGACAGTGAGCTTCATCAATTCTATTTTATTCCCACCCAATCTACAGTGACTGACAGCTTGGCTAGAACTTCTCTTCAATGCTGTGTGATCACCATAGCGACACTTATAAACCTGATCTGTCTTCTGGATGCATTCTGCTTTCAGTCTGTGTTAAAATCAGAGCAATGTGGCGACATCGGCAGCAACAACAACAGAGTAGGGTGGTCAAAGAAAAACTAATATTAATGTTTGAATTACTAAGCATTTTAATCCGAAATGTTTGCTGAACTGATAAATGTTGCTGATTACCAAAATACACACTTACTAAAGGCTTCAAAGTCTAAAACAAAATGGGACACCTTTCCAGGGAGGTGGACTCTATTGGAGCTGCTATAGGGGGTGGAATACCATATTATGGCTTTATGGCCTACATACACATGCCTTACAAATAGCTTTCCTCCATCTTTCAGAATTTCATATCCTATGAAAAACTAATGGTTGTCAGACTCATTCAGAGTTTCTACAATCTTAGATGTTTGCATGGCTAAATCCACTACAATTCATTTTGTTTTCTCTTTGATTTAATGCTGCACATCAGCAAACAAAGTTGGTTGCAGTATCATTAAATCTCATATTTTCTCTATGCTTTAATTGTCCAGAGAACAAAAAAAATATTATTGTTAACTGTACAGCGATCTGAAAAACTTCAATGCTCTGTAGTGTGAACTTGGCATTAGATTCCAAACATCAGTTTAAAACTTTAAGGTTATTTCTACAAAAACTTGGGGGCAACCCACTCAGATGGTCACAAAAGGGCCCATATTATTATTATTTTGAATAAAAACCAAGTCTCTACAGATCAGGCATAACATTGTGACCTCTGACAGATGAGGTGATCCACTCAGCCTTGAGGTGATCATTACAGCACCTGTTAGTGGGTGGGATATATTACACAGCAAGTGAGCATTTTTTTTTCCTTTAAGTTGAGTTAGAAGCAGGGGAAATGTGAATTGAGAATGACCAAAGCTCCAGAGCATTTCCAAAACCGCAACTCTTGTGGCATGTTCCCAGTCTGCAGTGATCTATAAAAACAGGTCCAAGAAAGGAGCATTGGAAAACTAGTGACAGATTCAAGGTCCAACCAAGGCTTTGATGCATGCAAGGAATGAAGGCTGGCCAATGTAATTCAATGCAACAGTTGAGCTACTGTAGCTCAAATTGCTGAAGAAGTAAATGCTAGTTTTAATTAAAAGGTGTTAGAATACTCAGTGCATCCCATTTGCAGAGCTAAAAATGTTTTTTATCATGTTTTTTTTATCTGGCATTAATATAATATGTGCAGGTCTGAATAAGAATTTGCATTTGTTGAAGATTAATCCAAGATGTTATAAATGCTGCCAACATTCTTTTGGCCATTTAATGTAACAGGTATAAATTTTTGCATTTTTTCCAACACACCCAGCCAATGATTAGATACAGAGTGATGTACACAGGGAAAACAAATACTTTCACAAGTCATGCCTATCCCTCCTTGTCCACTGATCAGTCTATATTGGTTCAGAATAAAGCTTTGCTTTTCCAGGGCAGGCTGATTTGCTGAACTTTGATGTTGGGCTGCTTCGGCTGAAATTGAAACGAGCTTTGAGAGGGGAAAAAGAACACTAAAACACCAGGGAGTAAAAAATAAAAGGAAAAATAATGGATAACAGAAGAGTGAAGTAATGTGATGAAGATTTGGTTACAGATTTAATTTTCACTTCAGAGAAGCTTGTAAAAGTTTCAACACCCAGTTAAACATGGCTAAATAAATAATATATGCTGTTATTTTTTACTGTTTTGTTTTAAATTGAATGACTTTCTATAAACTATGACATAGACATTTTTAAAGGATCAGGGTAAGCTACGGCAGTGGGTGGCATGGTGGCACAGAGGATAGTACTTTCACCTCTCAGCAAAAAGGTCCTGGGTTTGATCACCAGATGGGGAGGTCCAGATCCTTTCTGTGTGGAGTTTGCATTGACACTGAATTGTCCTATAAGTACCTCACCACTAGGATGCATAAACCAGTGTATTGTAGTGCTGGTTCCAAGAACCGATACATAGGAAGGGATATGTCAGGAATTTGGTGTAAAAACAGTGTCAAATCAACTATGCAGTTCACAATCCGCAGTGGCAACCTCTAAAATGAGCTCTGAAAAAAAGAATAAGAAAACGGGTAAGCTGGGCCAGCGGTTGCTAAAGACCTGTCTAAATAACTGTTGAGCTGCAATACTGCTTACTGCCTACATAGAGTATAATAATAAATAAAACGCACATTATTAGGAAACATTACTTGGACAGGAATTATGGCAATTACATCATTTGGATGAAAAAGCCAACAGTCTCAGGCCAATGATCTTAGGTGACACAACCTGCTACCATGCCAGCTATCTCCCTCTGTATACAGAAACTGACAAGCCTGAACTTGCAAAATATGCAAATATACACATTATCTCTGTACAAATTAAAATTCACAATTCAAAATTAATTTTCATTTGTCTGCTTTATTTGTAATGCTTTCTGAAAAACAATCCACTGTACTGAGCACTGGGTTTGCCTTCATCTTTTAGGAACAATGAGATGCGGCCTCATCATTCAATCAGCTTGGCAGCTTAGCAGTGGCGATTTCTCTAAGACTGCAAGGGATGCTCAGCTTCCCCTAAATTTGTTCATCTGGATGACGAGTTCGTACAGAATCACAAATCAACTGACTCAATTTTGTTAACTTGTTACATTCTCATAGGTCAATGCATTTGCCCTATAACATCGGGGTTAAAGGAGCTGTGGGTGGGGCTGAGCTTCTGCAAGATGATTGGAAGATCAGTCGAAAGTCTGAATTCTGTTTTGATTGACAGCTATTTTGATATACACCGTCATTTAATCACTGGGAGCTTCAGTCCCATTGCAGATTTTACGGGAAGGCGTAAGACAAACTGCAGGCCATTTCTTAGTATTTGCTTGGTGAAATTACTTCACCATTTCCATTGTTCATTGTGCAGTATCATTACTTCTTACAAAACAGGATCACACCCCAGAAAACCAGTCCAGCACAAGGCATAGTTCATAACAACATAATTGTTCATTCATCCACCTATGTCAACTTTTAATCTTAATCAGTCATCTAATGGTTTTCGAATAACCCAAAATTACTAGGTGCAAGAGAAGGCAAACGCCCATTGTATATCTCCTATCCAATATAAAAGGAATGCAAGCGAGTGTGTGTGCTCTGTGTCTGATCTTTCAATAACTGAGATCTTATTAAGATCAGTATGAGGGTGTCATACTGCACAAATAAATCATATTCAGCTTTCATACACTTACACACACACACAGACATTCACACACACACACACACACACACACACACACACACACACACACACACACACACACACATACACACACACTTCTGATCTGGTTCCTGGCCCAGGTGTTATAGAGACCACAACTCATGAGATTATTCATGGGAAGTGAAGGCTGGCCGGGCTGGCCCGTGTGGTCCAATCCAACAAACAAGCTACTCTATGTCGAATTGCTGAAGAAGTTAATGCTGATTCTGACAGAAAGTGGTTAGAATGCACAGTGTATTGTAGTTACAGGGCTGGTTTGGCAGCAAAAGGGGGATCAATGCAATATTAGGATTTCTTGGTAATCTGTCTTGATGATAAGAAGCCACCAAAAATTACTATATGCAAGACAAACACCCTTTAACACCATGACTAGGCCTTTTGTATATCTACAGATCCATTATAAAAGGAATGTGTGTGTGTGTGCGTCCTCAGTGTCTGATCTTTCAATAACTGAGCTTATTATGATTAGTATGAGGGTGTCACACAATTAAATATTCTTCAACTCTCTCTCTCTCTCTCTCACACACACACACACAAATACA
>JAYDZG010000039.1:10980952-10997173 GCA_034509265.1 Microcambeva bendego
TCATATTAAATTTTAGTGGATTAGTGTCATTAGCATTCTTGAAAGAAAACATTTACTGCACACCCGTTTATAAATAAGTCAAAGAGCTTCGCATCTTTTTATTTTCAACAAAACCCACATACTGATATAATTGTACAAAAGAGAAATAAAGACAAAAAAAAATATTAGTGCCACTGACTTGAAGGTTATGAGTGAGTCGTAAAACTGAAAATCCCTTCTATGTTTCTAACATTACAAAATGCAAGAGCTGTACTCAATGAAAAGGCGAAGGGAGATGGACTATACAAAAAGAAAAAAGAAAAACATAATAAACACATAATAAACCTGGGGTCGAACAAGAGGTTAATGGAAAAAAGTGCAAAATAGAAGGCTCAGAAAGCCTCACAAAATATGAAAAAAACGTAAAAAAGAAAAGGTGCAAAGGAGATGGAAGGCTCTGTTTTTTTTGTTTTCTTTCACATGTGTCATTCATCAAATTAAAATTAAGCAGAGCTAATTACTGATCATCCCCTGGACCATTTGCTCTATTGTTTTCAAGTCCTTGCATATCGTCTCCCTTGATGGCTCTTAAAAGTACTAGGTAGCTCAGCAGGAGGTAACTAGGTAGATGTAGTGTTAGGTACTTTAAAGCAGTAATCTAGGTAAAAAAGTTCAACACACAAAAAGTCTGATCAATTTCTTAGAAATTGTTGATATCTATAAAAATAACAACAACAATTGTTGTTATTGTTGTTTTCAATAATAATAATAATAATAATAATAATAATAATAATAATAATAATAATAACCTAGAGTAGACATGCATAATGAACCAAAACCAAAAAAATATATATTATTAATAATGTATCAGTATTTTGGGTGTATTTTTTAAAAATGTGTTTTATTTCATTGGCTGCATATGATGTCAGAGAAGGTTATGACTAACATTTTATAAACACTAAAATTATTTTAACTTTGCTTCAGACAAAACAACTGAAATTTCAACATCTCCATAACGTATCTGCCCCTTAGACGTATATGTGGATGTTCTTGGACTTGTAACAGTTTTTTGGTATTATTATAAATAATAATAATAATAATAATAATAAATAATAATAATCATCATCATCATCGTCATCATCATCATCATTTAATTTTACTGGGTGCAAATTAGTTCATTTGGAAAGCTAACAGCTGGAGTCTGTATTTCTGTTTACGATAACATAGTGAGTTAAAGTCGGATGGTGGAGACAGGAGAATAAACAGATGGAATGGACAGAGGGAGAGACATGGCTGGATTAGCCTGGTTGGCAAACTGTTCCTATCTGAGGGAGTCTGGATTAGCTTTCACTCATTGATCTGTGGGCAAACCGTAGCCTGGCTAAGATGCTCAGAGGGACATAAGCACATGAGGTTTTGCTTCTTTGTTATAGTTAGACCTCACTGAAGCATGAAGTGTTTTGTAGTAGAAAAAAAAAATGGTAGTTGGGAGAAAAAAAACTTTTAAATAAATAACAAAGCTGAGCTGCAGAGAAGAAATTATTATTATTATTATTATTATTATTATTATTATTATTATTATTATTATTATTATTATCACAAATCTGAAAATTATATTTAAAGCATTTCAATCATTTAAAAATATAAATAACTGGACATCCTCTGCACAGGTTTGCTCCTCAAAGGTCTTTTGTGAAAATCTGATGGCTGTCATTTTTATACACCAGTATTTGTATATGTTTGACCAATATTATTTGTATATATTTAACCTATCTTTTTTCAACAAATTTATTTCATAAATGGAATGTGAACGGATTTTGCTTCAGACAAAAATTGCAATAATTATAATTACCTGTTGACATAACCTGTTTGAATTTAGATCTAGTAATTATGTAAAATAAATGAGTTTACAAAATAATGGCATGATTTTAGTGTGGCAGGCCTGAACGCAGAAATAAGTTTTGTTGTGAACAAATCTAACAATGGTCCAGGGTTCAATCCTGGTCCTTTCTGTGCAGAGTTTGCATGTTCTTCCCATGTCTGCGTTGGTTTCCTCCGGGTACTCCAGTTTCCTCCCACAGTCCAAAGACATGCCACTGTCTAGATCTGAATGGGAACGTCAGACATTGCGTGGCAACCAACGCAGGCGCAACGCTGCCCATTCTACTACGGAAGCCAAGAGTGAGCATCAATTGTTGATGCTGGCAACCACACCAACCGCAGCGCTGATTCACTAGCTGCACCTGCAGCTCGTTCACGCTGCTGATTATTCCACACTCTTATATCCTTTTTTTTTTCAGGCACCAGTCGCTAGAGGATTATTTTTGTGTACCACACGATATCGCTCAGCCAAGCTAAGTATAGCTTCTGTGTGTGTGTGTTGGCTTTTGAGTCCCCTACACCTTCTCCTAACCTCAATGTTTCGCCACTCACTCCTGCCACTGCCTCTGGTCCATTTGAGGGTCTTCCAGTTCACCCCGAGGCCTATCATTGTGAAAAATGTTGAGGGGTTCCTTTTTCAATGTAACTTGGTCTTCGGTCTCCGTCCTACCCTCTTTTCCTCAGATTTCAGCAAGATCAGTTATGTCCTCAGTCTATTACGGGGTAGAGCTCTCGCCAAGGCCAAGGCCTCCCAGTCTGTCATTGACCCTCAGGTATGCTCTTTTGGGGAATTCCTTCAATGATTTCAGGCAGTGTTTGAATGTCCCAATCATGTCGCCAATCCCGTGGCTCACCTGCTATGCCTGAGACAGGACAGACGATCTATGGCGGAGTTTTCAGTTGAGTTCAACACCTTGGCGGCGGATGAGAGGGCGATCAAGCCACTCTCCACACCGTGTTTCGCCAGGGGCTGGAAAATTACTTCCGGAACAAACTCGCAACCAGAGCCAAGCCTAAAACCTTCCAGGGCCTCATCAACCGGCCACATTTGAGACCGGCCACAGCTTAGCCCACTTTACCTCACGCACTACCCCTGTTTTGCTGCTAATAAAAGGCAACTACCATGAACGGCTTTCACTGGCTCTTATAAATTCCCCCAAGGCTCCTATTGTTCTGGTATTCCCCGGGCTGGCTCAACAAAACCCCCAGTTAGACTGGAAACACCGGAAGATCCATGTCTGGAGGAATCCCCTCACGTGCCACCTCCCGGACCAGATCTGTCCAGCATCCCCAGCCATTACCATGAGTTTCGGGAGGTTTTTCGCAAGGATTGGGCTTGCCCCTACCCCCTCACAGACAATATGATTGTGCCATCTTCTGTCTGGAGCCCTGTTACCCAAGGGCCGCCTGGTTCACCTTGCGCCCCGAAAGAGAGGCCATTGAAAAATATATCACAGTCTTTCCACCGGCCTGATCCGCCCTTCTAAGTCACCACTATGGGCAAACTTCTTTTTTGTTGAGGATGGGACCCTCGACCATGTATAGATTACAGAGGCCTGAACCAGACCACAATCCAGAACCGTTAGCCTATCCCTCACATCTTCAGCTTCATCTACATCTCTTCAAAGAGCCACCAATTTCACTAATTTGGACCTACACAATGCCTACCACTAAGTGCACATCAGGGAAGCGGATGGATGGAAGACCACATTCAATACCCCCTGGGTCACTTTGAGTACTGGGTCCTTCCCTTCTGCCTCACAGACGCCCTACAGGTCTTCCTAGATCGATTTGTGTTTGTCTACCTAGATGATATTCTCATCTTCTCCCGGATGGTAGACAAACACATCATGCATGTTCACCAGGTCCTTTCTTGCATGCTCCTTAATCGCCTGTTTGTAAAACCTGAAAAGTGCCAATTCTCTTCCCTTGGTTTCATCATTCGGCCAGGTGAAATTTTCCAACGCACCGGCCAGGATAACAAGCTCCACCCCTGCGTTCTTCTCTCGGAAGTTTTTGCCGGCCGAATGCAATTATGACTTAGGCAATAGTGAGCTCCTGGCCGTCAAACTGGCCCTGGAAGAGTGGAGACAGTGGCACGAAGGTGCCCAGCACCTTTTGTCATTTGGTCATCCTTCTGCTCCCACTGGTCAGTACCCTGGTTCTCCTCCCAGCGCACCCCCAACCACACACTCGCTCATCTACCCCGCAGCTGTTCATCCCTGAGCTGCGCATCTCTACTGCTGACTACTACCCTGCCTGGACCCACCTCGCTGCTCTGTTTACCGTTAAGCCCCACTGTCTGACCTAGGTTCCTGGTTTCATCCTCTGCACCCTCAGTATCCCGCCCATCGGCATTCCTTCATCTATGCACCTATTTTGTTCAATAAACCTGTTCTGTTTATCCTACTTAGTGTGTGTGTGTGTCTGTGTGTGTGTTGGCTTTTGGGTTCAGAGACGAGTCTTTAACAGCCTGTAGACACTGAATTGTCCTGTAGGTACCCGCATTGGACAGGTGAACAATCCAGGGTGTTACTGTGTACCTTGCGTCCGTTGAGGAGCTGGGAACTGAACTGAACAACAACAGCAGTCTAAAACATGTGCTACATTACAACCTCAGATTAGAAAAAGTTGGGACAGTATGGAAAAATAAAAATAGTACAGCTTAGATTTTCTACATTTATTTTGACTTTTATTTGATTGCAGACACATTTCAATCTGTTAACCTGCCTTTTGTTCACAGTGATGTTAGCTTAGCCCCTCAGCAGCATGTTTGCTCTGCAAGCTGATGTCCTGGGTTTGAGACTTGGTTCAGTTAGTTCAGCACTCCAGCACTGATCAGCACCCCAACCGATGTTTTCTTAATCCGTTTTTTTTGTTTAGTTTGGCCTCTTGTTTTTTGTGTGCCTTTGTCGCTGTTTTTTGGTTTTATGAATAAATATTCTGTTCATTTATAACCACATCTTTGTGTCATGTTATCTCCTCATAAAACAAAATGAACTTCCTAATATTACTGTACTGCCTTAATACCCCTTGTGTAGCATGTATGTTTAAAAATATTTTATGGTGCATTTAAAAAATGGGCATAGTTGCTGTAGCAGGTTACAGAATCATGCCGAATTAAAATGAGGTGCACGGACTAGCAGATAAATAAAACACCACTCTTAGTCATCTACAATCTAGTAGCATTCATTTACTGCAGTTGTGAGAGCCCTTTAAATTCCATCTTTGTTGGCCTTTTTGTCCTGGGCTGTTGCATGGTGTTCACAATTTCCAAACACCTGCAAGCCCTGCAGGGCTGCTGATTTTGTTTCTGCCAGCTCATATGCCGACATTTGTTAATCTTCTTTCCAAGGATATCAGCTTGTGCTGTGGCTACTGTTGGCAGTTGGTCATGGTTCAGGCTCCCTGGATGAGTGAGTTGCACCCAGAGTTGGCGTAATAGCATACCAACCGGAAAAAAAAACAAGCAGAAGTTTGGCATGGAAGTAGTCCCACTTTATTCTTCTCTTTTGTAATGTCTCACCAAAACAACTGCTGCAGTGAATACATAATGAGGTCCAGGCAGAAAAAAGGAGGACAGGGATGTGGAGAGGCAGAGGGGGGAAAAGAAAGCAATGCATAGAGGACAGAAGAAGATAGAGAAGCTTGGCTGAATTTCAGCTGTCGTCTTAACTTTATTATTAATGCTCTTCACTAAATGTGTAGAAACTTCTAGCAGAGTGTGATGGAAAGAAAAGACAATCCAAGAGTAAGCAGAGAAGTGTTTTCTGTAAAGCTCCTTACACATTTGTTTATTCACTCATTCATTCATTTTATTTATGTATTATTAATTATTTATTGACTATTGTACAAGATGGAAAACACACACAAACCTATACACACACATCACCAAATCCCTCACACCCTTCCCAGACTTACAGATCAAAGTGCAATTACCTGGAATGGGCCACTCGGATACACCACAACATTAGCTTTCCTCCAGTTGGGTCCTTGATGGCCAGACAGTGTCCATGCTAAAGAATCCACTGTAGCAATGCTTTTCACCCTCAACAGAACATTCAGAGTTCCTGCAATGACACAGATAACCACAATATCTAGTTCATTGTTCATCAAAAATGTGATTTGGTTCTGTCTAGAATTTTTTGACAGCAATCTTCTAATACAAATGTCAAAACAACTGCTATTTGATTTTTCACCCATTCTGTGCACTTGCTCCAACTGGCATTAAAAAAAATAATGAACTTGACGCCATGACATTATGAGATTAGTCCTGGTCACTGTGTATTAGGTTGAGATTGTGGTTTTTTTCTGTGTATTTGTGTGTTTTTACTGTAGTAGTGAGTCCTTAAAAGCTTCTCAAAAAAGACATCGATAGGAAAGAAAATCAGAACATGCATTACACTAATTATTGTAGAGCAGATAGCCATTAAGAAAAAAAAATCTAGGATGAAATCTTTCAGACATTAATCCAATGAAGCTTAAAAAAGCAACTGTGCGGGAACATGATTATATACGGGTTCACATCTGTTTCTGCCTAAAATGGACTTTAACCATAATAGAAAGTGTAGACAAAAGCATTTGTCTGTAGTACTTATAAATAAAGTAATGAATTAACCATGTTTAAAATTTATTTAAAACCTGACCTCCAAGTTTCCAAGAATGGTTGCACTTATGGCCTTATTACAAAATGGATTACATTCATTTTCCCTCAAAATTCTACACACAATACCCCAATGACAAAAGGATAAAATATTGTTCGGAATTTTTGCAAGTGATAAATCCAGTTAATTGAAAATTATTTTGAAAGGCATACAACTGTCTACATAAGGTCCCATAGTTGACAGTACATGTCAGAGCACAAAGCAAGCCATGAAGTTCAAGAATTGTCTGTAGACCTCCGAGACAGGATTGTATTGAAGCACAGATCTGGGGAAGAGTAAGGAAACATATCTACAGCATTGAAGGTCTCAATGAGCACAGTGGTTTTTATGAAATAGAAGAAGTCTGGAACCACCAGGGCTCTTCCTAGAGCTGGCCTTTCATTTCAGAGAGGACAACCATTTCTGCTGCACTCCACCAATCAGGCTGTATTGTAGATTGACCAGACGGAAGAAACTCCTCAGTAAAAGCCAAAAGACAATCAGAGTTTAAAAGGACTCTCACACTATGAGAAAGAAAATTATCTATGGTTAAAACAGCATCATGCTGTGTAGTTGTTTTTTGGCAGCATGGTCGAGGGAAAGATGAATGCACCGATGTACAGAGACATCCTTGAAAAAAACACTGCTTCAGGGCACTCTGGACCTCAGACTGCGGTGATGGTTCAACTTCCAACAGGACAACGATTTAAAGCATACAGCCAAGATAACAAAGGAGTGGCTTCGAGACAACTCTGTGGATGTTCTTAAGTGGCCCAGCCAGAGCCCAAACTTGATTGAACATCTGAAAATGGCTGTGCACCAACGATGATGGAGCTTGAGAGGTTCTGCAAAGAAGACTATTAAAAACTATTAAGCAAACGCTGTAAATACTTATATACATGTTATTTTTTTCTTTTGCAAAAATGCCAAACAATCTTTTTTTACTTTGTTATTATGGGGTATTGTGTGCATAATTGAATGAAGGGGTACACTAGTATAAAATCTGCTCAAGTAAAAATAAAATAAATTAAAATGTACTCAGCATAAACATTACTTATTTACTTTTTACCAGAAGGGGGGGTATAAATCCCACAATAATTGTTTGTAATTAAAATATAATAGAACAAAATGTTCATACTACATTTGAAACATTTTGGGATGAATGTGTAATGTGTCCCAACATGTGTACCTGCTATGTATTGTGTTGCCAGTATCACTGTAATCTGGCAACCCTATTCACGGCAGCATTTCCCCCATACTTAAGCAAAAGTAAAAGTACAGGGTGTAAACTTTCTTTAAAAAGTATAAGTACACTAGTTAATTACAGTAACACGAATAAATGTAATTTGTTACTTTTTTACCTCTGAACACCACAGATACCAAAAATCAGAGACTGAGATATAAATACTATAAAAATGAAACTTAACCTGCTGGTTTTGCTACGCCTTTTTGACTGAAACACAGGTTAAGGTGTCAACATTATTTACACTACTAATTCAAGACACAGTTCATGCAGCTAGCCGAGCATAGCTTGGCTCACGTGTTCGTAACAGGGACATACTTTTCTCTGTGGGACATCCAGAGTAATGAGGGCTCAGACAGCCATGCCTCTCTCTCAAGCTGGAATCTGTACTCACTGTGCTGCCCACATGCCAGCACTCAAACTAATAATTAGCAGATTATGTACACAAAGCTGGAAACAATCCAACGCCCGGCCCAGGTGGGTCTGGAAGCTTTTAAATGTGATTTAAAATTAAATTAAATAAAAAATTTATTTGCCGTTTTTTTTTACTTATTAACAGATGTAATTTAAAATTTGAAATACAATTATTATTACAATATATATTTAAGTAAAAATAAAATTACACATTCTAAACTTTAAACAGTACGAGAACACAAAAAACTTCTCAACAACAGTAATGTGAGTAAATGTAATTTGGTACTTTAAATCTCTGCAATAAGGACGTGGTGTAGCTGATATTGTGTAGAAAATATTCCAGTGGCCTACACAAATCAAACTCAACATGTATGAGGTAAAAAAAAAGTCTTTCATTTGCAGAAAAAGAAGAGCTGCAGAATCCTAAATGGATTCATAATGTATTAGCAAGTCAGAATATGAGGTCTGTCTGGAATCCCCACTATGATGTAGCCTTCATTTCTGGGTGGTATGTGTGAGCTTTATGTGAGAGTCATACCCCAGGGTCATTCCGATTGTGATTAATGTGGTTCGCCTTTCAATTATAATTTTCATTAAGGATGTGCTGTCTCTCCTCAGTATCCTAAATAGCAACGGAATTAATAAAACATACTCTTTGAACTAAGCAGCAGTGAAGCCTCAAGGAGGACATGCGAATTTATTTCACAAGGCAAGAGAAAATGACTGATGTGTCTGGAAAATCCAGCATAAATGTAGGGTAATTGAAAGGTGGCATTTCTATGTAAACCTTGATGCTCTTTGCTAAAACCATACAGTATTAATTCGTATTCTTAATCTAAAATCTCACATTTTATCATTACACTCAGATATTAAAGTAGTTGGCTGAACGTGAGCATAATTAAAGTCATACAAGTTTCAAGATTTATTTATGGGTACATGTGTCTATTATAGCAATAATGAATGCCCTATGTAAAATACCAACACACCAACACATAGCTCCTTATTACTACATTGTAATAAAACTACATTAATCAGGTCATGGTGGGTGCTTGAGCATATCCCAGCTCTCAATTATTGGCTTTCATGACCTTCTACAATCCTTCTACAAGTCTTCTATTTGGGCTTTTTATACATTGTATGTATAACTTGCTTAACTCACTTAACACATATTTTTAAATCTCATACTTGGAACCAAAAACTACATTCTTGCTTCCATTTTATATTATATAAGACATAAAACAGTTGTTTGTATTTCTTAAACACACTTGTTTATTTTAGTTCATCATTGAAAGTTCATTTTGTTGTCTGATGAAACATGATCATTAGATGAATCTCCACTTTTCACTGTTTTACATTGGTTGATTGTGGGTATAAATCTCTGTACTTAGCAGCAAATATATAAAATAATCATTTAAAAGTTGAAAAGACTCTATCCACTGGCTGCTAGACTTGTCCATCAGAATCATGTTTCAAGGATTACATTTACTGATTTTGACCAAGCACCCTGGTTGAGCAACAGGATTTTATTAAGTGTAAACTTCCTGGTTCGAAACTTAGCCTTGCCACCGGTCAACTGGGCTGTGTCAGGAAGGGCATGTGGTATAAAAACAGCCAAATCAATAATGCAGATCAAGATCTGCTGTGGCAACACCTATCAGGAGTAGCAAAATGATTCACATTTTACCAGGAATAGTATAGAATAGCAACATTAGACTCTGCTTGTGCTAAAACATGCATTCATACCAGCAGTATTTAAAGTATTCAACATGCTGAGTAGAATGCTGGACGTGCTCTTTGAAATAACAGAAAGAAATTGGTTCATGTCTAGACTGCCCTATCTGTTGCCTGTCTGCGCCATAGAATGTAGGAGCTGGTCATAATAATGTGAGTCGACAGTGATGACAATACAGAAATGCTTAATGTGATGAAACTCATAACTGTAGTTGATATATTGGGGGCACAGACCTGACAGGGTGCTCTACAGACTCAACTGAGGGTAAGAGGTTGAATTGAAAGTTACGTTCTTGTCAATGTAACAAACAGTTCTGGGGCCCTATTTTAGTGATCTTTGGTCATCAACCACGCACAGTGCAGCTTGATTTTAGAGAATGGAAGTGTGTCTTTGCTATTTTAACGATGGGAAAGGTACACTTTGCGCAACATGAAACATGCAACGGAGATGTACTAAGTCTCTTAATTATCCGTGGTTATGTTTAGGGCATAATGTGCAGTAAACCAATCAGCATTCCCTTTGAGTCTGGTGAGGTCTGTCTTTGGTGGATTTGGTGTTTTAGCAGCGCAACTACTTGAACTTGTCCGACGCTTCTCAGCAGAGGAAACTGACCTGCTCGTTAAAGCTATGAAGGTGCACAAGCACTTAAGGGATGTAGAAATGATTTAAACGCAGTGATCAAATAACTTCGAAGTGAGCGCCAGTTGTGCCCCATACACAATTCTTGACTTTTAATACCCCTTATATAAACACTTGGCCTATTTATCAAATCATTTACTTACCAGGCTACAGATGACTCCATGTGCTGCCTGATCTTTAGTTCACTGCTGTGTGTCCAAGTGTGCGTAACAAGCGTAACTCATTACACACACGTGTTGACAGTTGACTGCCAATATAGCAGTGACTGTCTGTCCTTTAGACTGTTGTGTAAGGTAAGGTTTTTTTTTGGGCAGTGGCGCACCTGTATTTTCTGTTACTAAGTTAAGGATACACCAGTAATTTACCAAAACACACTTCATTTTTAGACTACCATGTTCACTGGTATTAATTTATTCACCCATTGGTGTAGTCATTGTTGCTATTTTAAGGACACAGGTGCAAGACATGGTAATAAACAGGTCGTATCATAACTGGTCCTCAATGGATGGTGTGAATGCTCTATTAGTCCTTTTCTACCATCGCTGAACAGGCTCAGTTCCGAGTCAGCATGTTGCCACCAAGGAAAAAAAGGTGTTTCAAACTATGAACTTCACATTTAATACCAAAACCATGATATCATTAATAGGCGCGTCAAGCTGCTATGCCATTGCTTCAAATAGAGCTCAATGCTGCTACCATTAATTAATTAATTAATTAATTAATTAATATTTATTTGGACTTTGACTTCATCTTTACACAAATTTGCTACATTTATGACAGATACTGTAGTTACCGGTTGCACAATATTTATCAGTTCACAAGTTAAATGTCAGTCATGGACAAGTTAGTATAGTCAATTCTCCTTACTTGCATGTCTTTGAACTAAATAAACCATGCAGACATGGGAAGAACCTGCAAACTCCACATAGAAAGGACCTAGACCATTCCACCTAAGAAGCAAACCCAGGAACTACTTGTTGTGAAGGGGCAGCAGTGCTACCTTTTGAACCGTGCCCCTCAATCATTTTCGTCAATAGTTCACCTGATACTACTGATATTTTTAAAGTACCTTCAATGGGATGAACTGTTCGATGTGGAAAAAAATAAAGCTTAACATAGTTTGTTGTACTAAAACAATGATTAAGTAATTTAGAAGTACATTTCTTTTAGTATCCTGAGAAGGTGATTCTAACCACTCTAATAAGCAGCATAACACAAGTATAGAAGCACACCCACCACAAAGTGATGTAAATTTACAATGTAGCTAAACAAATATATTTGGGCACATTTAGAGCGAATTTGATGGTAATTTCACACAAATGGATATACTAGCTACTTGCACCTAGGTGCATGAATGCATGAATGCACTAAAGAAAGAACCAATGGTAGCATGAGAACCAGAGTCACCTTCTACATCTTTTTTATAAACAGTTGTTAGAACAAAATAGAGGTTTTGCATATAAACGAACATCTGTAACAACATCTCAAATGCTGCCTGATAATCTACATTCTCCAGAATCATGTTACTACTCATTTTCATTGTGGCCACAGTTGTGGACGCATGCTTGGCTCCAAAAAATTGGTAAGACTGGGGCTGTTGTATAAAACACAGAACCAGTTATTTTTAGTGGAATAGTACTATATGTAAGAACCTGAATTGGAATTGAACTTGCATCACAGACAGTGTGAGCTAGGCTCTGGTCCCTTTTTCCCCAATGGTAACCAAAAGTTCTATGAATAAAAAGTGACAAAAAGTTGTGCAAGTCAGATGACCTCCCAGAGTTGGTAAATACATTACGTTATGTGGGATATCAGGGACTGTAGATCATAGGCATTGTGGTAATAAATCAGTGGTGTGTGTGTGTATGTGTGGATGTGGGGACACGGATGGAAGATTTGTTCAGTGGATCTAGCACTGTGTGATGAAGGGTCTCCAAAGTAACTGATGGCATATTGTACAGCCGTAAATCAGACAGTGTCTCTAAATGATCCTGCCGTCAAACTGAGTGTACAAGAACATGCAAACACAGCATCAAACAAGCAGCTACAACAACAACATAAAGACTTTCGCAACCTGTATAGCCAAAAGTATGTGGACAACCTAAAATGGCATATACAAGATTCTTAAGAGCCTGTGGTAAGTTGAGCCTAATCAATCAAAAGTTGAAAGTGTGTATTTTCTTCGAACTGACTGATGACATAGATGCACAAAGATGGTGGATAACATGTATATTAGGATGTGGGTCTCTATACAAAAAGCTGATTAGCATATGAACTCACTACGTGCAGGAAAAAAAAAACATGCAGTCAGCTACTGCACATGTTTCCGAGGGGGAATGTGTTAATCATGGCTCTCATCAATCATGAGTGCAGATCAACTTCGGTAAAGAGAAACTGTTATGCAGTCTGGTAATTGGATATGAGTAAAAAATGGTGTCAACAGCTATACACCTGTGAACTCCAAATGACTGATCTACAGTTGCTATACATTGTCTGTGTGTATGTGTTGCTTACCGATGTGTTTTCCGTTCATGTGGTAGAAGAAGGAAACACAGTATGGTACTCGGCTAGAGCCGGAGGGACCTCTGGCTGCTGTGACATTGTAAAGTGGGGATAGAAGTCGAGCTTTGTCTCCTTTTTGACGTGGCCGCGAGGTCTCGATGTACATGTAGTAACCTGTCACAGAAATACAGATTGTTAATTTCTTTCTTTATCGACCGAAAGAGAACTGAGTTAGTTTTCCTGTTCTCTAGCCCTGAGAAGATCTCAGACCACCCCTAAGACCACACTGAGATTCTGACCACCCCGGGTCGAATCTTGACTCTACAACCGGTTGGCTGGGCACCGTCTAACAGGCATAACTGACACGGCCGGCAGTACTGTGCAAGGACCCTGATTAGACCCAGATGTGGATGAGCATCATGCTGCGAGTCCACCAAAGCACGGACAAAAAGAATGGGTTGAAGGACTGCGTACACAGAAGTGGTGTGGAGCAAGCAAATAAATCCTTCTCTAACACAGTCAGGATCTACATCAGCGGTAGACTAACTGGATAAGCTAAACCGGAAGGAAAATACAGAGTATGCATGAATCAACAGAAAAAGAAATTAGATCCAGCTTTTTAACAGTGTCACTATTAAGCAACACCCTCACAGGATTCAGTTTGTACTTCCAGCTCATGTTCTTTACTTTCATAAGGCAAGATCATTCTGTTGTACCCACTTTTCATTTTTTTTCTCCATAAAACAACAAAAAAACATTCATATTTTGTGCATGGAGAACTGACTTTTATTATGGTCCTCCTCTTTCTAGACATCCAAAAGCAAAGCAATTCCACATGCTGTCATGTTCCTCAAGCTCTTTTTAATCCTAGAGTACTGCAGATGGTCACAGCAAGCCTTGATGTTCTACGCATAGACCAAAACATAAAGCGAACCAAGGTTGCTTTGTTTCACAATACACTAATCAAGTGGACCAGGAGAAAATTGAAATACTTCTCAAGTAGTGAAGGTGGTCCCATTTTGATTTATTTTTTAGCCTTTCTAGAAGGTATCTGAGTTTGTTTGATATGTTCTCACATAGAAAAAGTAACCATGAATCTGTCTACATTTGTGTCCCTGTGTAATTCTCTCCTTTGTAACATACAGACAGGAAAGTAGTGAGAGTCTAAAAATGATAAAGTGGAAGAGTCTATAGAACAAGGTCTGAACCACTATAAAGAATTCTATAAAGAAGTCTATAAAGACTTAAACCTCAAGCCTTATACTTTGCAAGCCACTGAAAGTTAAGGGCCTTGCTTAAGTGGAAGATGTGGGTCTTTAACTGTGGCTTTATCATTACTAGCAGGTAAACTCTGAGCTACCCTTGTAGTTTATACTAACAGTCCATTAACAATAAAATACAAGGCCAAGCCAAACAAGGTTAATGAATCAAAGATAACTTTTGACGTAACTAAATTTACCGGGTTTATCACCGTTCTTTCCTTGAACAACTTTTGATAGCTACTGACCACTGGATGCTCTGACCCAGTCATCAAGCCATCACAATTTGGTGCTTGTAAAACACGCTCAGATTCTTATGCTTGCCAATTTTTCCTGCTTCTAACATCACCTTTGATGACAAAATGTTCACTTGCTCCATAACAAATCCCACACATTAGCTAGTGGCCTGTTGGAAAACATTATTACTGTTATGCGCTTTAACTGTCAGTAGTTATAATGTTGCCTGGTCAGTGTACATTAAATCACAAAAACAAAATACCTCCATACCCCTTGATGCTATATACAATAGACATGTGCATTTACCTTCTTTGGTTCCACTCCGGTCAGTATCCGGGCCGGTATTGACAGAGCGTTTAGGGTTTTGACTTAAATGATTCTGTCTCGTCCAATCGAAGACATCGCTGCGATCTTGAGAGAAACCACAGATCCGGGCATCTTCAAATCCACACACATGATCTTAAAGGAAGAGACGAAAAGAAGGTGGGTGCGACATGAAAATATGAGCTTATGAAAGCATTAAAGAAAGATTGTGAGTGGGTGAGTGCCCTGTGGCGCTTCCATAAGTGTGATAGAGACAGGAAATAGAAACCAGCAGGACAGAACATGAAAAAGGATAAAGATTTCAATTTGATTAGCTTGTGAAAAAGCACTAATCAAAATGTCTGTAGTGTGTTACATTTAGGAGATGCAATATTTTCCACTTTTCATTTTCCATCCATGAAACTTGATTAGCACTGAGCATTAAGTAAGCCTTAGCCATTTTAATCCAGGGAAGTCAATGAGTTTATGCTAATGCTGCTAATTACACATGCTTTCTCCCATTCTTTACCCATTATAACTGTTTAAAAAGACAATACACTCTGCCCTTGTGCAGATGTTTGAAATAATCCACAGCAATTCACATCCCACCAAGCTTGCCAAATTGCTCCGCTTGTCCTCCGATCTGTTTTAATCTCCGTTTTTTTTTTTCTGTTTTTTTTTTTATATAATGGTAGCACTTTGGCAGAGCTCTGTATGCCTGCTGCCAACAGAGTGGTGTTGAATTTAATTAAATTTGACTGCAAAAAGAAAAAAACTGAGAAAAATACAAGAGAAAAGGAGACAAAAGACATCGATGCTTACCTGAAGGTCTTGGATAAGTGTAGGCTGCAAAAGAAAAGGAATGCTTAAAGATTATTATCTGAAAATCTAACTTAGTATGGACTAAAACAATAAAATAAAAAATAGAGCCAAACATTTGTTGTAATTACTGTTGTAATTACTGACTTTATGTTTTTCATATAAAATCTACACTGTAGAGTCACATTATTTTGACCCCAAGCTAATATTCAGAGTAATCCTTGTTTGAAGCGCGGACAACAGCTGAGAGTGAATCAGTAAGGTCCTAGTAGGTTGCCATATGTATTTGGAGCCATGCTGACTGCAGTGCATCCCAAAGCTGCTAAAGGGTGCTTGCTCAATGATCCATACAGTAAACATGATGATAAAATGCTCATACCCGGCTTTCTACCCTAAGGCCATTCATTGTTCATGTGGTCGCTCAGCCCAGTCAGATGGCAGAGCTGAGACTCTATACGATGTATTTGAGATCCCAGCTCTGGTGTTGTGTCTCTAAAAAATCCTTTAAAAATATCTATTCCAATATATAAATCATGTCTGAACTATGAAACCATGCTCGTGTGTACCTTA
>JAYDZG010000039.1:11095786-11108377 GCA_034509265.1 Microcambeva bendego
ACAAGATGGGTCATGCTCAACTAGGAAAACATGATTTTAATTCAAACAAGAATCCTGCAAGAATTTAAACAGACATGAGCCAAAGTTTAATCAAGACAGAACAATATTTTAGATTTTAAAAAAACTTGAGTGTTTCCATTGTGAAACTAACAACATTCCCCGAAAACGAAACAATGCTAGCATTGCACATCATCTGAAAACAGGACCAAAAAAGAGGCCCATTATTACAACTGTGAGATAAGGAAAAGCTTCCACTTGAAGCTAATTAACACTAAGGTGCGAGTGATAATCAAAAATGTTGACACACATTAATCATCAGCATATCCTTGCCCTCTTTGCTGGCCAAAAGTGGAAATGAGGAAGGACAATACTCATTATGTGACACCCTGTCTAAGTTTTTAAGGCCATGTGTGAGTCACAGAGAAAAACAGAATTACTTTATTTGTCATATATACAGAACATACACTCCCCTCACTGGATTGGAACAGTGAGACAGAAAAAATGTTTTAAACTGAAAACATTTGGATCTGGCATTAAAACATGTTGCCTAGATTTGTCCTTTTACAATGATTGTTCAGACAACATGAAGCCCTGAATGTATACACTCATTTTCAGATTTGGGTTTTGCCTCTGCAGTTAGAGGAGTAAACAACATGAAAACTAGAGAGCTGTCGATGGGTGAAAAACAAGCTATTGTAAAGCTGAGAGAAGATGAAAAATCAATCAGAGCCTTTACACAAATATTGGCCATAGCCAGTAAAACTGTTTGGAATGTCCTGAAGAAGAAAGTTGTCACTCAGATGTAACAGATGTCCAACAGGTAGAACAAGAAAAACAACAGCAGATTATGAGAGAAACAACTGTTGGTGAAATCAGCAACAACCTTCAGAGAGCAGGAGTAAAGGTATAACAATCTACTGTTCTCAGAAAACTTCATGAACAAAAGTACAGAGGCTTCACCAGAAGATGCAAACCACTACTAAGCAAGAAGTAGAGAGACACGCTTCAGAAATTCTGGGGCATTTTTTTTGGACTGATGAGACAAAGATAAACCTTTACCAATGAGATCTAAGGCTAAAGTTTGGAACAATAAAGCATCTGCACATGATCCAAACCATACACGCTTATCTGTGAAACACAGTTGTAGGTAATGTCATGGCTTGAGCTAGCATATATGTCTAAATATCTATATCCACTTTATTAGTTTCAATACTTTAGCTCACAAGTGAAATTAATGCTATATTCTGAATTGTGTATTAGATCCAGATGTATATACCTGGAAATAAATGTTAAATGTTCATTCTTTTTTACTGTCAAACCCAAATATTTTAGCCTATGGCTAAAAAAAGGGAATTGGCCTCACTATTCCAATATTTTTGGAGTGCAGTGTATACACATACACAGTACAATTACATTATTTGTTCTACATATCCAAGCTTGTTTGAAAGCTTGGGTCAGAGCAGTGTTTGGCACTCCTGGGTTAAGGGCCCAAAAGCAGCTGCATAGTAGAGCCTGGATTTGCTCATAACAATTTTCAGACTCAAAGCCAAAAGCTCTGCACTTAACCAATTGCAAAGAATTAGGAGATCCATATTATATTATATATATATATCTATCTTAACATCATGCCAATGAAAATATGGAAAATAAAATGAATGTCCAAAAGTTTTTAGACATCTGAACGTGAGCTTGTTAAGACACCTCATTTTAATATCAAAGCTGTTACGACAGTTGATGTTCAATTACATGGTACCAACTGTGATGTGTTTGATACGTTCTACACACTAATTAGCAATGAATGTGGGTTAAATCCATGAAATCAATAACTAAATGTGTACACATAATTTTGGTTATACCCTGATGAGTTATAACTTTATCAGGACCTCTTGTGATGCTTTTATTCTTTAATAAAGTCGCAGCTCCATGAACAAAAAAATGCAGCAAACAGCACAAAAGAAAAGCCGTTGTAATCTTTTTCGACCTCTAACATGATTAAAACTTTCCCGTTATAATCATTGTCACCCTGGAACGTGGAGTTGCACGGGTGAGCAGGCAGCATTTTGAGTTGGCAGAGGAAGGTTAGGACACGCTTATGAAGGATTAGGGGATTAGATAACCTGTAAAACGAGGGGCTTTTGTATTTATTCAGGCTTGTGTACTTGTGGATTTGGGACGCAGCTGTTTGTTGTTGATCAGATAGACAAGGTGTGAAATTAATGGAGAGGGGAAAGACACAGAGGAAAGTCCTGCTTTGCTTGGAGTTTTCTGTAATTTTTTCAAAGGTTGCCCTAAATGCAGCATAGCAGAAAATGGTCACAAAAGTGCAGGAATAAATCGTATTCTGAGGGAAACCAAAGTGTTCGAGTTTGGGAGACATTGGTAGATAGAAGTGTTAGGTTTCTAGTCTTGCAAGCCTGAATCTAATGCCCTCAACTGACTTAAGTTCATGTTTGACATTCAGAAGAGTAGAAAAGCTCCCTTTATTGTTTTAGTCTCAGGAAGTCATCACAAATCCCATTTCCAGAAATGTTGGGACAGAATATGAAATGCAAATTAATAAAAAAGCAGAATCTATAATGAGGTGCAATAGGGAAAATCAAATAGAAGCTAAGAAATGCATTAAATAATAATGAAAAACTTGAAAAACTCTCAATGACAATATTTTCAAACGCAGCACTTAAATAGTAATGCATTTCTTTTTGGGAATTCAACATAAAGCCTAGTCTTGAATGCGGAAGAATGGGTGAAGGCTTGTACATTAAGAATCCCCAATAATCAGTGAATAACAATGTTTTCGAAATGTATATAAATATATATATGATTTAGTAAATCTAGAGCAATGAGTTGAGTTCTAGTCTGGCCTTTCTGTAGTCCATGCCTGTCTGTTATTAATATGGCACATTAGTGCATTTTGACCTGAGAACTTCTTGAACCGGTTCCGTTCAGGCATCTTTGAACCTTGGTGTAAAATATGTCACCAATATCAAAACTTGTAATACACAGCTTAGGGTGCTAAGAAACTAACATTTGTTTAGTTATTCCTGGTTATGGCTCTGTACAGAGGAAATTCCTCTCTACTTGTTTTAATATAGCCACCCCTAATAAGCTTTATGTTTTTAGTGGTGTAAAGTTGGGTAACTTTTACCGCATCATATCAAACAGTCCATCAATATTAGGTGCTTTGGAAATGTAATTGGCAAACTTAATTGAAATGTAAAAAATAGTATTAAATTTAGTAATTTTTAATGATGGAAGCACATCGTCAAGCTAAGCGGCACTGCCCAATGCCCCATAGGAATTATTGCACAGCAGCAGATAAAAGCAGTTTTGTCAATTCTCATGTGAAAGCAGCTTAACTTTTACAACTTGACACATGCACAAAAGATGACATGGTTCAAGATGAAAACCCAGGAATTCTTTGGTTCCCGCTGAGAATAAATGTTCACAGTTCAGAAGCTTTTTGTTTAATGTGGGCCAGTTGAAAAGGGGTTATTTAAAGCCCAAAATTAAACAAAGCCTACATTTTAATATAATCATTTGGAATGTACACCACTGTTAAACAAGTGAGCATTAAAATTTGTCACAACTTCTTTTTAATTTGTTTCAAAAATCTAATTTTAAATGACAAAAAAATAAATGCCAACTAGAAGTAGCTTTTTACAGAGCTGTATTGTGTAAGAACAATCGCAGTATTGTCCAATGGGGGTATCCCAAAAATTCCTACAGTGCCTCCACATAGGTCACATTTTGGAGCAGTGATAAAACTCAACTGGGATCATTTATCAGACATGGCCAGGTCAATAAGGCAAAAATTTAAACATTGTGGATTTTTGGCTCATTTGCATTGGCCTTCACATTTCTGACAGATTTCTACTAGATTTTGGAGTGTGTTTAATATAATTTATTTCCATTCAGTCCAGTAAATCAATTTCATCTAGCTTAAAATTAGGTCAGTAGCCAAGAAAGGCTAGACATTTATACTAGTGGTTTTGGAACTACTTGATTTCCATTTTATGGCTGGTACACTGCACAGTTAGAATTGTGTTGACACCTAACCATTGGCTTAGTGGACAGTCCAGTGGAAAATACATACGTATTAATATAGTAAAATAATTTGTCAATGCAGCTCCACTTTTTAGTTTAGGATATGTAACAATCACCATGACTTTTTAAAAGTGCCAAAAATGCAAAAATAAACATAAAATAAAACAGCTTGATCTTGCCTGCTTTGACAGGCTTATCACCAAGATTACTGATCACTTACTTAAAAAATAGCTTTTGGGCACTGATCTGTTACATACAGCCCCCTTCCTTCAAAACTCACCAAACTTTCAAGCTTCTTGCACTACCATCTTGTCTTCTCAGCAGCACCATTCCTTGCATTTCCAATAAGGCTCTTAAAGCAACTTTTAGATTTCTCTGATTTATCAAATTCAATTTGGTCCCCTTTTTAATAAAGCCCACGAACAGCAATTTCAATGTAAGCACAGAAAAGTTTAATAAAAGAAAAAAAATACTATGCTAAATACAGTATAGCACATTCTACAAAAACAAGTTTTATGTGGCAGTGTCACGGTGTCTAATACATACCCAGTTAGTTAAAATAGCATTTGTGAGTTAATGATGTTCAATAATAAGACCTGGTTTACAATATAAATTCCAAGTCAATATGTATTCAGTGAGGTTAGGGTTGTTCCTGCAAACAATATAACCTTACAGACTTCAAAAGGTAAAGAAGCCTTCCCAAACTGTAGCAAAAAGCAAGCTGCAAGCATATACATGCATTGTAAACCATTTTCTCTTATGAACCTAAAAATATAATAAAGCTCATAATGTCATGGAACAAGACTCGCATGGACTTGGATATATATGACAGGCGTCCACTAGAGATATTAAAACAAATCCATTTGGACAAAACCGTGTTATCACCCTCCATATGTGAAAGAGAGAGTCACAAATAAAAGTAGACCTGACAGGTGTTAAGTAATTAACATGCATTTGTGCATACTTTATATGCATTTCTGTCACTCAGTGAAAAGCTAATTTAGAATTGCAATGATAGGACAGATTACAGTGCTAAGGGGAAGTGAGATAGTGATTATGGCTATACTGGCAAAAGTACCTAGACACTTTACAATGAACTTACTGCACATGCCACTTCTGAAAGTGTGTCTGCACCATAGCCATGTACTGTCTGTTTTAACCCGTGTCGCCAGCCCATCATAGGGCAAACATACATCCACACATACCTAGGAGTAGCTTTCTATAAACCTGACTCCACCTTTTGCTGCTTTTTTGTGATGCAACTTTCTATTAGAGCCATTGCCATCTATGACCCTGGCGCCGCTTAACCCCACAAGACCTGCAGTTTTGGAGATGCTTTGACCCAGTTGTCTAGCCATCAAAAATTGGTCCTTGCTTCTAAAATGTTCACTTCCTGCCTAAAATAGCCAACAGGTGCCATGATGAGATCAGTGTTACTCACTTCACTTGTAAGTGGTCATAATGTTATGTCTGGTCAGTGAAAAAATATATTTTTATACTTGATTTTTTTACAATGGGTGTGGCCCATTTTATTATATAGTGTATAATTAATTTGATATCATTACTTTTAGGCACACAAGTGATGCAGCAGTAAACTTTGCTTGTCCACTAACACGGGGATCTATACTTTGAATCCCAATGTCAAAAAGGGAGAAAGAGGGCGTGGACTTTAGTAGGTACCTTCATATGATGCCTCTCCATTTGAAAAAATAGAAAAGGAAAAAAAAAGAAAAAGTTGAGAAATAAGATCTAGACAGTGTCTTATTTCACTGCCTCACCAATGTGTCTCGGTCTGTACAGTCCCCGAAACATTTGATTCGGCCAGTTCAGATTACAGGCATCAGGCCAGCACAACTTCATGAAAAACAGCACAAAATTAAATATAATTCTCATGTGCACTGATGGCCTACTACAACCTTACAAAGCTACTGTATGATGTTTGACAGAGCCTGGCTCATCCAGTTCATCCTTGACTTGTTAAGTGGAGTTGAGAATAATATAGACAAATCAGAACCACTAATCAGAAAAAATGGTCCAAAAGTACAAAAAATTATTGCAGTATGAACCAAAGATGAAAATTAAGAAATTTTCAATTTTCCATTTAGTAAAGGAATTTATTCATGAGCTATTGTACATGAGCACAGTTCGAACAATTGAGGACCTTGCTCAGGTGCTGAACAGTGGCAGCATGAGGATGGTGAAGCTTGAACCAGAAACCTTCACATTACTAGTCCAGTGTCTTAGCCATTGAGCAACCACTAAGCCTTTATTGATTGTTAATGTCTTTAAAGTTGCACTTCACATGTGACCTGGCTTTGTTGAATGTGGTCTTTGTTAATGAAATTGTTATCTTATTGCATTTTTTCTCTTTTATTTTTCAATTTTAGTGTTTCTTTTACTAATAATAAAATAAGCTACACGAAATTCACTTCCAGAGAATAAAGGCTATGAAGAAATAAAAGATTTAAGTTTGAGAAGAAGACAGGGTCAGGAACATGTGAAGTGTTGTGTGTCTACATTGTTTCAACAGCCAACAGGGAAAACTGCACTGTCTCACAAACTAATGAAGGCCACTGAGACTGAATGTCAGGCTTTGAAAGATGAGTTAACACATACAACCTCTCATTACCAAGAAGCTTCTTTTACGGTCTTTTATGGTACAATCTGGCTCAACACCAAAATATTAACATTCCACATTTTTAAGGAAATTTACAATATGCCTTCATGCCCATGTTTAAGAATGGTACAACAATGTTAAAAGCTTAAGAAAAACAATATAAATGAAAATAATTTATATTTATTTTGGGTAATTTTCCTACATCTACACAAGATATTTAAAATGAACTTAGAGTTTTGACTCTATGGTATTTTAGGTTTAGTAGTAATTAAACCTTTAAAAAAAGCTGTAATATCATATAACAACAACATTAATAATAATAGAATAAATATCAAGTAAAAACTAGCATAGTTAAAATGGGAGCACCTAGTATAGTAAGAATCTGTTAACTAGTACTACTGGTGCTCGAACTAGTCAAGTAAGTGCCAAGAAAAAACAACTAGAAACTAAAAAACAATTCTGCTAAGGAGTCCAAATAAACTATGCTTAATGCTTGCTAACTGATGTTTGTTAATGAGTTAATGACTGCTATGACTTACTGTAGATGCAGTATACAATTAGTCACAAAATAATACAAGTAGTTGAAGCTGATGATGTCAGTGCTGACTGTCGCATTGTAACAAAAGAAGAATCGATGGAGTCATCAGAATGAGGGAAAACAGACACCAGTAATCATCATGGCCATGCTACAACAATGCAATCTGTTTCAGGATTTAACAAAGTCTGTTGAGCCAAACCCAGAAAATATTTATATGGCCAAAAGTTTGTTGACACCCATTTTAACCCATAGTGAGTTTAGAGTTTACTTTAACTTCATAGAGTCCCAACTACAGCCACACTATCACCTTGTAGAGTAACCAGGTTGTTGATTGCAAGCCAGGATGTCTTGTCAAACATTGATTCTTGACTTCACAAGTGCTCTTTTGGCTAAATGGCCGACAAGAACATTCAGAAGATTTACAAGCAAGTCGAGTAATCTGAAAGCTTCACTAGCAAATGTCGAATCCTTCAGAGATTTCATGTGAAATTTAATCTCCTGTTTCCTTGCTTTTACAAAGATCAAGCTAGAGTCAAACGATCCTGAAGTATACAAAATTCATGATATCAATGAGCTGATTCTGCTCTCTGGGGAATATCCAAATACTTTCACATTTGCTTGGCATTTTCACCTAAGAAATATATGTTACAAAGAAGGGATATGTTTTGCAAGAACTAGCAATTATTGTCGATTGATAAAAATAATGTTTATGTGGGGTCATTTGCTAGTATACTTTTAGGAGGATGCCATTGAATGGTCTTACTGTAGTTTTCAGTCATGAAACCAACCGGGAAGCAACCCTGTGAGTTGTCCAAGTCAAGTAAAGCGGTCGGTCAAGGTTTTGTTTATTAGGATTTTAATGTCATTAATGTTTTACAAAATTGTTATAAATGGTTACAGTCGTGACATGAACATAGTAGTTATTCATTCATTTTATCAGTTTTTCTTTTTTTTAGATTTAATTCAAATCCTACAGCAATTCAGTTAGCAATTGCTCAGTCAAAAACAGTAAACACTACTTGGATAACTAAGTTCCATAAACTTAAAACTGATACTGTATATGCTTGTAAAAAACATGAATGAGAACTTTAATCTTTGAGTCACTGAATGTTCTACATTCACATTCAACCATTAGCTATGTGGTGTGCTGTAGCTTCTATTTATTCTATAATTGAATTTATGAGTGTGATTTATTAAATCCTTTTGGATTAGGATTTAGGAGTCACCACAGAGGCTCTTGATCTGCATTACAAAATTAGCATTGTTTTTACACCGGATGTGCTTACTGATGCAACCCTGCTATTTATTCAGGCTTGGGACTGGCACTACAGTACACTAGTGGCTAAGAGGAAATCCAACTGACTAATGGCAACACAGTTTCGAACCGATGAGTTCAGACTCTCAGCGCTGGTGTCCTAGCAGAAAACCTGACTGGAAAGTGACACTTTCTGATTATGACCCATAAAAGTACACTAAAGATATTATATAAGTGTTACAAGGTGTTATCCACCTTGCCCCAGTAATTCTAATGATCAGGACCAACCATGTCACTGACCAGACTAAAACTTTGGAAAAAAAAAGGAATGGAAATCTTGTTCTTTTTTTTGCAAGCTAAAATGTTAGAAATTCCGAAGCTGGTACAGTGTATGTTATGACATTGATATTCTTAGCACATTGTGCATTTCCTGAAAAACAGCAGCCAGTGGAGGCCCCAGAGGCTGAAGATGCACCAGACTTAAAGTTTTCTATTGCTTTTATATTCCACACTTCTTCATCTCATTTGACTCCTGAATGTCTCCCAATTAAGATGAACATTCTTTTTCTTCTCTCACTCTCTTATTCAATCACCTTATTCCCTTTCTCTTATAGGGGTCACTGTATGACTTTGTTTGTGTCTTGGCTGAGAGGTAGTGGAGAGGCTGCTATGCCACCTGATCTTTTTTTGCATGGGCTTCTTGATCGATCCACTCAGGCTGCACTTTCCCAAGGACAGAAACCTAACCCAGGCTATCCTTTGCTTTTTTAAATCTCTCCTTTGTACCACACTTGCGCTATCCCTCTCCAAAGGTCCCAAGGTTACAATGACAAGCAGTATGAATAAATAATGAAGGGTGCAGGATCCTTTTCTCGAAAAAGCATTTAAGTGGCTATTGTGTTACTGAAGGCTGTGCATTTAGCTAGCTGTGTCAATATGCTATAGGCTAGAAAGAAGCAGATCAATCCAGAATGCTAGCTAGAAGCTCTTGCCTAGAGCTGTATAGTCACATTGTGATCCAGGTCAACCAAATGACCTTGTACATCTCCTGTTTTATGAGATTCAGCCACAGATTTACAGTCGTCATTCCATATTCTGTGCAGACCAGTCAAGTTTCACATTTTTTTTCATGGACTTTTTTTCATGGAAATTCAACTTCTCGTCTACAAAGGATCTTTCTGCATTGTTTTTTGTTGGAAACATTGAGGGTGGTAGGAGTTGTAATTGGTCATGTGTGCAAGAGCATATATAATATAAAAGCAGTCATGAATCTGTGGCTACACCCTCATCCCAAACAATGAGTGTTTAGCATTACCATGGTATGATGCTGGGGAAATCCAATGCAAAAGGAGGTGACTGTGAAGAAAAGTGATGGCATTTGTTTGAAATTTCAAATAAACAGGCTTCAAAAAAAAGCAACACATATGTTTGGCCAAATATGGCTTATACGCATAAGCTCAATAATAATAAGAACAATAAAAGAATGGCAACATCATTATGACCATATATTTATATAGTTCTATATACACCCTCATATTTATCCAGGCTTGAAAGCGGCACTACAGTGGTTTGTGCTTCCTAGTGGTGATCCACTTTAAATATCATGAGTTTGTATACAAAATGCACCATTCTCTAAATGAACTGTCAGTTCAGCTACAAACTTGGTAGTTTTAGTACAAATGGTTTTGTTCAATGTCATTTAGTCTCACCAATATGCATTCCAAGATTTGCATTTCATCATGTCACTACATTTGTTTGAGGCAACAGTGCTACCCATTAATCCATTGTGTCACCACAGAAGTAAAAACCCAGTGAACATGCTAGCACCAAGGCAGAAAATGGGACAATGTAGAAAAAAATAAAAAGTTTGTCCCACTGCTTTCTTTTGTAAGAACAATGTACAATTAAACATCACTACATTTAATCAAAATGCTTTATTTAAAAGTGAAAGCCAATGTATGATAGTAAAACAAGCAATCTGAGCAAGAACTCATGTGCGCTATATCCCAGAAATTTTCATAATCCAAACAGACTCATATACTTTGACAGTGCATCTTTCAATTTAAAAAGTTTCTTATATATCTATATATCGATAATTATTCTTGCTTTGCATGAATTTTTACACAAGCTGACTGGATTAGTATCTCAGCAATGCACATGATTGGCTTTGTATAAAGTAGAGGAATGACAGAAGCCCTCACATGGATATGTCATGTTTGCTCTGCATGATCTACAAAGATGCAATGTTTATATCTGCTTACTTTTTTTGTATTTTGTACTTTTTTTGCATTTTTAAATTTCTTTCCAAGGTACTCTCCCAGTGTTGTGGTACCCCTTGGTCATAATGTAACCACTCTGTAGGGGTAGGAAGCCTACAGAGTTGGATCCAAACTGGACATGAGGCAGACTTTCCTGAGTTCCTCTCTATTTATGCAGGTTATTGCATAATGTATATGCAATGTATATATGTACGATTTAATTGCTCTTAACAGCAGCAAACCAGGAACAAATCTAGAGCAAAACCGCCATCACGGTTCAAATCCTATCTTTTTCTAGAGAAAGTGCTGATCTGTCTAAACTGTACAAGGGCCTGACCTTCTGATCAAGATCTGAGGATGTGCAATGATAACCTGGCCCAAAGAAATCCCCTGTTTTCTGCTGAACTTTTACATTCAGAAACACACACACAGAGAAAATGTGTGTGTGTGTGTGTGTGTGTGTGTGTGTGTGTGTGTGTGTGTGTGTGGAGTGTAGGGGTGTAAGTTATTTTGATTCTGTTATGTATGGATTACGACTCGACCCATTTTCCATTCAATCTTCAGCAGCCAAGGTAAACAATCAGTCTTGATTAAGGATTGGATAAATCCTCAATCAGACTCATTTTCTGTAAAGCATCTCTTATTGCAATGGCTCACACTCCAAATTGGATTCTCTCATCAAATAGGCTGACTGAAAAGAAAAAATAGGGAGGGAATAGCTGCTTTTAAGAGCTACGGCAGACTTTTTAATTTAACATTTCAGGTGTTTTATTGGCTATTTAATGTGTCAGACATGGATATTACTCAATCATTATTAAATTACTGGGGTTATCTAACACAGATACACAGAATTGGTGTAGCTTTTTTTCTTTTTAAATTAACATGGCTCATGGACTTTAAAAAAGTCCTCTTTGTCACATTAAGCAGTTTTCCTTTTTAAAAAAAAACTGAAATGCTGTACAGGACATTGGGGGTCATCAAACACAAAACAAAGCAATTAAATGGTTGATTTCCTTGTCAAATTAAATCGACAATGAAACATCCATATTTAATATAATAGTAATGATAAAAAATAAAAGGGAAAAAAGTAATTAGCTTCTATCTTGTACTTCTATAGTGTCCATGTAAAGGAATGTCAATGAGATTTCAGGTCAGGACAGTTTACATGTTTACATACTTACCTGTTAGTTATTTTGACAGATTTTATTGACATTTTCGTATTTTAGTCAAATTACAGTGATTGAGTGTAGTGGTAAGCAGTCTAGGCCATGGGTCAAACTCCTGTAGTATATGCTTTAGGTTACCCTTCTGAGGACATCATGAAGGGTTCTGTCATGTAAGTCTATTTGCAAACTGACAGGATATCTGACCAATTAGATGTAAGATTTTCTCTATAAGAGGTGAGCTCATAGAGATCAATGCCTTCTCGCCAATGTTACTCATGTATTATTGATAAAACAAACTAATGAAGCTGTATTTGAGCCTGATGGGCTAGTTGACCTTGAATGGCAGCTGCAAATGAGATGGATGATGTGGCGAATCTAATTAAAAAGCATTTTTAAGACTACAATTCACAGTTTCGGCCAAGTGTGTAAAAAAAAAGTTCTGTACGTACTTTCTATAATGGACTTATTGTTGTTTACGTAAACGTTATAAAACATGTTCTTCGAACAGATATTTTATACTGAATATGTTATGCAGATATTTAAGCAATGAAATATAGGAAACTGCTATAATATTAGTTTTATATTTGTATATAAAGTATGATACATGTGTTTTTTAAAGCACTAACAGATTGGAAATGTTTGAACTAACAGATTGGAATGTCCAACGATTGTTGAATATGAAACTAACTGTAGTTTGACCAACAGCAAATGCA
>JAYDZG010000039.1:11169344-11182050 GCA_034509265.1 Microcambeva bendego
ACAAGACCCCAGGAACATTTTGATTCTGCTTCATGGGCTGGCAAAGAATAACAGAATTTATCCAGAAGGCACTTTTTCAGCATTGAAATTTCAGAGCTTGAAGTTACATGACGCAAGTCGTCTGATCAAACAGTCCAGTGACTGTGACTCACATTACACACAGTCATATATTTCAAATGTTTATTTCTTTAAATTTTGATGATGTAAATCTAATGAAAATCCCAAATTCAGTATCTCAGAAAATTAGAGTATTACTTAAGACCAATACAAAAAAGAGATTTTTAGAAATGTTCGCTAACTGAAAAGTATGAACATGAAAAGTATGAGCATGTACCGCACTCAATATTTAGTTGGGGCTCCTTTGGCCTGGATTACTAAAGCAATGTGGTGTGGCATGGAGTTGATCAGTCTGTGGCACTGTTCAGGTGTCATGAGAGCCCAGGCCCCTGATAGTGGGTCTTTGGGTGATAGTGAATTGTTGGGTCTGGCGTATCGCATCTTCCTCTGCACAATACCCCATAGATTTTCTATGGGGTTAAGGTCAGGTGAGTTTGCCGGCCAATTAAAAACAGAGATGCCATGGTCCTTAAACCAGGTACTTGTAGCTTTGACACTGTGTGCAAGTCATGTTGGAAAATGAAATCTGCATGAAGTGCTCTAAAACTTCCTTGTAGATGGCTGCGTTGACTTTGGACCTTAGAAAACACAATAGAGCAACACCAGCAGATGACGTGACCCCAAACCATCATGGACTTCAAGCAACATGGGTTATGTGCCTCTTCTCTCTTCCTCCAGACTCTGGGACCTTGATTTCCAAAGTAAATACAAAATTTACTTTCATCAGAGAACATAACTTTGGACCACTCAGCAGCAGTCCAGTCCTTTTTGTCTTTAGCTTGCCTCTGATGCTGTCTCTTGTTCAAGAGTGCCTTGACACAAATAATGCAGCAGCTGCAACCCATATCTTGCATACGTATGTGCGTGATGGTTCTTGAAGCTGCAGTCCATCTTTGTGAATCTCCCCCTCATTTTTGAATGGATTTTGTTACAATACTCTCCAGGGTGTGGTTATCCCTATTGCTGGAACAATTTTTTCTACCATATCTTTTCCTTCCCTTCGCCTCTCTATTAATGTGCTTGGACATGAGCTCTGTGAACAGTCAGGCTCTTTAGCAATGACCTTTTGTGTCTTGCCCTCCTTGTGCAAGGTGTCAATGGTCATCTTTTGGACAACTGTCAAGTCAGCAGTCTTCCCCATGATTGTTTAGCCTACAGAACTAGACTGAGAGACCATTTAAAGGCCTTTGCAGGTGTTTTGAGTCTTCAATACTGAACCTTTTCACAACATTCTGAGATACTGATTAGTTGCCAGTTATAATCACCAAAATAAAAATAAATAAACATTTGAAATATATCAGTCGGTGTGTAATGGATGAATATAATATACAAGTTTCACTTCTTAAATTGAATAACTGAAATAAATCAACTTTTTCATGATATTCTAATTTTAGGACCAGCATGCTGACACACACACACATATTTATATTCACCCCTTGACATTTTTCTTGTTTTGTTACCTCACAACCTGAAATTAAAAGGATTGTTTGAGGGTTTGCATCATTTAATTTACAGAACATGCCTACAACTTGAACATTTGATATTTTTTATTGTGAAGCAGACAACAAATGGAACAACATCACAGAAAACTTCAGTGTGAATAACTATTCATCCCCCTAAAGTCAGTACTTTGCAGAGCCAACTTTTGTGGCAATTACAGCTGCAAGTTGCATTGGATAAGTCTCTATGAGCTGGTCACACCTTGCCACTGGGATTTTTGCCCATTCCTCAAGGCAAAATTGCTCCAGCTCCTTCAAGTTACATGGTTTCCACTGGTGAACATTAATCTTCATGTCTGACCACAGATTCTCAACTGGATTAAGGTCTGGGATTTTTGGCATGAAAAATAAGTTATTTGACGAAAACTATGATGCAAATCATTTGTCAACTAAATTAGCACTGTTCATCACGGCACCTGTTAGTGGGTGGGATTATTAAGCAGCAAGTGAACATTTTATCCTCAAAGTTAATGTGCTTGAGGCAACAAAAATGGGCCAAATTTGGATAGTGACTCAGTCCCGGTCTGCTGTGGTCAGTATCTATCAAAAGTGGTCCAAGGAAGAAACCGGCAATAAGCTCATGGGAGGCCAAGGCTCATTGATGCAAGTGGGGAGTGAAGGTCATCCTGTGGTGGATGATGGTGGTTTAAAAGAAAATGTCAGCCTTTCTCGAAACACCCAAGTGAAGCACAATAAATGATTTGCTTTAGTCCAAGTGCAAAGAAATGACAATAGAGTACACTTGGTCACCACTCAGAATTGAATGGGCCTCAGCAGTGGCCTTTTTCCAGAAACCTTTTTCGAAAGGTTGCCCAAGGCTCTGTGTTCTTGTTCATCCTTGAATGAGAAAGTGATGGGAAGGGTTTTTAATGAAATATCTATGTGAGTTTATCTGAAATTCCGTTATATATATAGACAAAGACATTTGATAAGATATTGAAAACACAAGCAAACACACTGGAATGCATTCCCTTCCTGTTTAAGTATCCATCATGTTTCCTTATGCCATGTTTACATTACACAACTTTCAGAGTGGTCAGTTCCCCTGACAGTTCGCTCTAGGGAGTCTTTTAAGAAATTGTGGTTTTCACAATACAACTAATCAGCAATAGGGGGTCAAAACTTCATCTGTCCATAACCTTAAGCAGAGGGGTCACAAATTTCTTCCAGGACAATGATCAAAAACTGAAACAAGCTATTATAATCAAATTATTATGAGGAAACCTGGTCTGGCTTCCAACTCTATATGAACAGCTAATCATTCTTTATGTAGGCACCCAGCCCAGCTACATAAAGAACGTAGATATCTAGCATTCTAGACATTTTACTTCAGTCTGTGAGTGCTCATCGAGCTCTCGACAAGTCGTTGAACACATGGTGATCGAAACTCTCGCCTCTGAGCCAGCACATCAGCTGTGACCAGTCAGAAAACGAAAATAATGGCATAAATCATGAAGTATGAACCAGGCATCAGATGCTTTTTTTAGTTCATTTTTATTTTATTTTATTTTTTGAAGGAGAGAAGGGTTTGGAGGTTAGGGGCAGGGTTAGTTGTAACACTACTTAGCACAAAACGAAGGTTGAAATAATTGGAAATATTGAAATTATTATAATAAAACTGGTAAAAGCCTCTTTAAACATGAGTAGAAAGGAAGAAGTAGTATCCTGGCAGAATTTAATTATGGTACTCATGTGACACATTTAAAATCTACACTGTCGCCTAGTGTACAGCTGAAATTAGTACACCCAAAGTCAGCCAGTCAATCTCTTACAGCCTGGTCCACTATGTTCGAAAACTAAATTACCACTTAGAATAATAATATCCACCTCTTGCTCCACACAGTCTCTAAAACAGAGGCTTTGTAGCATTACCACATTTAATGAGTCCTAATAAAACAAATGAAAAGAAAATTAAAGCAAGCAAGGCATATAAAAGTTCCATTCCTTAATTAACTACTCTGACTCTCTCTTTTGCAACCCAGTTTTTTTCTCTAGGTGGCTGGATGTGATTCAAGCACAAAATTACATTTTGAGTAACCCAAAATCACGTTTTGGTCTTCCAACAACTTTAGATTCATTTAAATATTAGCAAGAACAAAAAAATCTTTTTAAAGCATAGACAAATGTATTTTGAAGGTTTACACTCATTGAGCTGTTTATTAGGTGTGCCTATCTGGTACAAATATTTCGTTACCGTTTTCATTCTAAATTTCCTCATCTCCAATCACCCTGATTGCATTGATGCTATGTGGGGAAGGGTGTCAGGAATAATTCAATAATAAGTGTGTCATTGATTACATTTTCCTATTAGTAATAGCTGTTTTGAAACTCCCAAATAAATAGAAGTGTCATCCACATACTTTTGGATACAGAGGACAAAAAAAGGGGTCGAGCACTCCTGCTTCGCCTCACCGAACATGGAGCACATATGCAAAACTAATTATAGAAAGTACACCAACAGACCTTTAACATGTAGTCCTAATTCCCCCTCTCTCTTTCTGACAAGAGGACATTTTCATTTGCCCCAAGGCTGATGGATGCATAACCTATCCATGTGGGAGCACCAAAGCTCACTGGGCTCATTAGAAGGCGATTAATTGATTAATTACGAGGCAAATTAAGGAGCAAGCATGGTAGCACTTCATTAAGCCCCACCAAGATTGTAACGGCTGTTAACCACGTCAATCCTCCTTGATGATGAGAAGCAACAGCAAAACTTGGTCGACAAATTGAATACTGTATTTGGAAGATAGATAGCAAGAGAGAGGGGTCTCATATGCTAATTACTTTGTTCTTGCTCTCTCCAATTCTCTAAGTCGACTATGAATAAATTATGAACTTTTATAAAAAAAAGTCTGCATCTGATTTCTAAAAAAAACTGAAGAAATTAAAAGCTACAGTATAACTTTTGTTATTGTAGGTTTGACCTGTGTTTAAAAAGATTCAATAAGCAAATTATACAGCAACTGATACACAGATGCTAATGGTTTTAAGTATGCAGGTGCTTTTCAGGAAACAGTGTAACATTAAATAGAAGGTGACATGTAACATGCATGATTAACAATCTTGGCAGGGCAGACAGACAGAAAATTGATCTGAACCATATCAGGGTTAATATCTGTTGGACTGATATTTCTTCAGTTTATCTAATCTATTTATCCATGTATGCATCTCAACATGAGCTATCAGCCAGTCAGGCACCTAAACAGGCACAATGTTATATCAAACACAGTAATGGACAATTTCGTATCTCCAATTTGCAGACATGGGGAGAACATGCAAACTTCACATAGCCAGAGCACCATCTGGGGATAAAACCCAGGAACTTCTTACTGTGCGGCGACAGTGCTACCCACTTAGCCACTGTACCATCCCAGGCTATGCTTAAATTTACAAAACCATGGTTTCAGAGTTTGTCCGGGAAGATTGTGAAGTGGCTACCATAGAAGATCATACAAAATATTTGATGGTACTTTTCAAAAGACAGTTGCTGCAAACCCAAAAATAGTTTTCAACTAAGGGTAAATGTGTATAAGTAATGGGATTTGATTGTTTTGCAACACTGCTAGAAGCTGGTGTCTGGCTATATATTCATAACACTAGCTGAATGCACAGAAAGAGAACTGTGTGCATTTCCTACGTTTAATTTGACTTTATTTGCAGAAAATATGAACAATTTCGTATCTCCCATTCATCTCACTTGAATGTTTTGGACTGTGGAAGGAAACCAGAGAACCAGGAGTAAACCCATACAGACAGAAGGAGAACAGGAAAACTCAACAAAGAAAGGACCAGGACTGCCCCACCTGGGGACTGAACCTATTTGCTGTGAAGCGACAGTGCTAGCCACCATGCTGCCCTGTTTTGTCTGGTCAAAAAAAACTAAATAATTATGTGATTTCATTAAGGTGATGCCAAAAGTTGATTTCAAATAATCTGGAGAAAATGATTGAAATGTTAAAGCCCAGTGTACCTACAAGAAACACTAGACAGGATTTGCACAGGTTTGACTCTACTGTGTATAATATCATTAAACGATTCAAGGTATCTAGAAGAATTCCAGTCTGTAAAGGCAAACGTGCAAGCCCCACACAGCCCTTCATTGCAAATTGACATTCATCAACAGCTGGAATAACTCCATGAGCAAGAAATTCAGGTATGTACAAATTCAACTTTACTGTGCAAAACCAGTAGTGGCATCAAGTTCTGTACCATCTGCGATGGTAATGTGTGATGTGGTCAGAAAAGTTTTTTTCTTTGAAGAATTGTTTGTTTGTCTTGTGCACCAGATCAGAGTTTCTGAATATTAACAGGTATTTTTATTTGGTTTGTGAAAAGCCTTCAACCTAGAGCAAATTAATACTTCACAAGTAACACGATTAATCCCCAGCACCGTGTTTGGCAAAACAGAAAAGACATGATTCCATAACCAAACCTCAGATCACCAAGGTAAGGTCTTGTAGCCCTAAGAGTTATTTGTACTTCCAGTGCTAGACAGTGTGGTACACTAATGGGCAAAGATTTCCCACTACTGTGTGTTTAGAACATACCACAGGAACCTCATTAGTTTTTCAGTAATTCATCATGTTAGCTCAACACAAAATGAAATTGTTTTGAGCATTCAGGAAAAAGCTTGGTAAGTACTATCATGCAATCATTGCTTAATATTTAATTAATGAAAATTTCATGCAACATCTGAAGCCTGCGACTTCAGATCAACCCCATGCTAATTAGTATCCCGAGTTAATTTAACCACATGTAACCCAGCGGTTCCACACACATATTCGGGCTAGCACATCCATACAAATTCTTACCGTAAACCCCCTGTCCTCGTGTGTAGCGATGCACAATGAAGAACAATAAAATCCACAAAAGCTCCATGTTTATCTGTGATGCCTCATCACCTGCACAAAGGCATAAGAAAATAAAGTTTTTAAAAAATCAGCACATAACCTTCAAAAGATTTACACTTTGGCAGTAAATAATTCATGTTTTCATTTCATGTGTTTGTTCATCTGCATTTTCCTGAAACACATCCCAAAAAAGATTACTGGTAAAGCATTTTACACCATTTTACATCACTTGTGGCACTGAGGACACCAAGTACTGAAATGTTTATGCTGTTCTTTTTGACTGCAAAAAGTTCACACATTCCATATTAAGGATTTGAAGTATTACAGCAGGCCAGCCCATTTCCTGTACCCTCTTCTTCCACTGCCATGCCTTGTAATGTGTGCATGTGATTTTGCATTGTCTTGTTAAAAAAGGTTGGATGTCCCAATAAGTTGGACAAAATAATTATTGCGGCCTTCCAAGAAGTGTATATTACCTTTACCAATGGCACTGACAACACTGTACCATGATAGACTGTGGCTTTTTGGTCAGGGTGGTCCTTTCCATCTTAGGTGTGGACACTTTATCCATTTCTTCAAGAAAGGATCTGGAATATTGTCTTGTCTGACCACAATACATTTTTACATTTGTGCAACTAAATTTGTATAGTAATGCTTGACAAAGGTTTGTCAAAGTAATCCATCACACATGTGGTTCTTAATGATAGGCAGGCTGAGGCATTAAAGATCAAGGGTTTAGCTAAGGTTTCAACTTTAAAACCTTGAAAGCCTTGAAACATGTTTTAATTACATATGAAACATGTATTTATAATGTTATTATGTAGAGGGAGTATATTACTACATTGTTTTAAATTATTTTAAAATATTTGTTTTGCAGTAGACAAACTAAAGATCTACTGCCAATCTTTGGTTATCAAAGACAGCCTTTGGTGGATACTGCTTTCATTCCAAATCATTACAATCATTGTTGACATCACCTGTTTGAAATCAGAACACTTTTTAGAATATTTCATTGCTAGCTCTTAATAACCTCATTGCATTTTTGGATGTATTTCAGGGATGTATGCAGAATCCAATTACTTGAAGACTAGACTAGACAAAACATGAAATATACTGTATGGGATTCATACTTTCTAACTTTCTTTTGGCCACAGTGGATCGCTATTCCCATTATTGATTTGGCACACTCTTTATGTCATATGCCTTGCACAACCAAATTCCTGACACAACCTGCTCTATCTATCTGGGCTTGGACCGGAACTACAATGCACTGGTTTATATTCATCAAAGTAGCTATATACCTATAGGATAAATCAGACCACAAAGACGACAAAAACTCATGCAGAACCCATTAAGGACTAAGGATGCTGAAATCCCCACCCCCACCAACGAGGTCTTACATAGGACCTTCTTTCTATGAGTGACAGTGCAACCCAATTAGCCACCATGCAGAGATAAGAAACAAGGGGATGAGTTGTTTTGGGGGTTTTTTGCAATTTTTATGATGCATGTTCTTTAATGCATGGGTCAAATCTGCTGAATTTACAAGCAGGTCATTCATTTTAGTAATTTCATGAATCCATGGATTATGCTAAAGATTACTGAATAACCTGTCCAGTGCTGGACATGAGATTGTCTGCCAAAAACTAATGGTTATTATTTTAGACATGGAAGGGAAAATACAATGAGATTTTCTCTTCCATTATAGAAGAAAAGCAAAGTATCAGGGTTTCTCAATTCTTTTTTTATTTTAAGGGCTTAACATTTTACTATCCAAAGAGAATCCTCACTGTATCTTGTGATTAATTTTTTTACATGCATTCCATTCTTAGTGATTAACTGCCCATTTTTATCATTTAAATCCCAAATATGCAGCTAAAAACTGCTACTAAATTGTTTAGTGCCCGTCTACTGTCTCTCCACCCAGTAGAATGTATTTTGGAGTTGTAGCTGTCTTTCTAACCAATCAGTGGCTAATCCTGGAGCAAAGGTGGGAGTTAGAGTTTAGAAACTGCAGAGTTAATTTACCTGTGTAGCACACTTCATGTGAATAGTGGGTAGGTTACCTTTCTAGGGACACTTGAAATGGTTTAGATTTGTAAATAAAGTAGCACCCTTCTGTTAGCTAGTATTTTGCACAGTTTAGTTAAAGATAAAACCAAGTCTACTCTGAAATAACATCACTCAACACATAGGTTTTCTTTTCCTCTAAAAACACTTTAGCAATCTCGATTAAATTGGAACACCACTTACCACAGACAGGCTCGTATCACTGTACTGATGTTACACCTATATGTACGTACCATCATTCATGCAAGAACAATTTCATGCTGTTATAAGTACAGTAAATACACTGTAATTAGTCCATTATATTGTTCTTAATAATTTATCATTAAAACGCATTAAACAAATATATATTGCCACGAAAAATCTTTTTTTTTAAATGCGGAGGATATTAGTGAATTCCACAAATTTGCTGGGGCTAACACAAATTAATGTTCCAAGGGAAAATCTGTAAGTCTGCATGTCCTGAACCGCAAATAAGCAGAGGTTCACTGTAGTTTAAAAATGCAAAAAGCACTGTTCATGTCAATATGTTTTTGACATTAAAATAATCTTAAAATAAACAGTTGAATACTTCAACTCTGCCAATGCATTTAACTGAACATCATGTTCCATGACTCATCCATTTTGGTGAGCAGTTGCTACTATATTGTCTACATATTTCCTTATATTGAATGTTTAGAAGAAAAGTAAACCACTAAATTAAAACTACATTTATATAAGATGTCTCGAGGCAATTGCTTGAACATTTAGCACTTATGCACAAATATGTTCAGTTCAGTTCATTTTCTTTAACCCTTTATCCTAATTATCCTGGATGGGGCGCCAGTCCATCGCAGTGTACAAATATGCCATTGTGTAATCTGTTCCGTATGTAATCAGTGTTAAAATCCTAAAAACTCATTGCTATAAACCATTCGAAGAAACTTCAGATCCATAAAAACAATTTAGTACCCACAGACAATTGTTTTTATGGATCTGAATACACTGGAACTGTACAAAATTAGGTTATAAAGAAATGTGTCTTGATGATAAAAACTATTAATCACAAAAAGGTCTGTTATATCCATGTTATATAGTGTCCAAATGCAGAATGCTAGCACTCCACGGTTAAAAACTCCACCAACACCACCAGGATGCATAAATCAGTGCATTGTAGTACCAGTTTCAAGACCCCATGAATAGGGAGGGTTAAGTCAGGAAGGGAATCCGGCAAAAAAGTCTGTCAATTCAATAATGCAGAAATCCAGTTTCAACCTATCTGAAATGATTCACTTAATTAAAAAAACAAAATAAAATAATGCATTAAATTAAACAGTCTGGTTTAATACTAAACCAGACATTTCCTTTAACCTGTTAAAAATACAAACTTATTTAATTCTGATTGCTTGACTGGTTCATGAAAGCAATATTTTCAATATGTTGTAACCTAATATGTTTAATACTCTGTGCATTTAATACAAACTTCACCCGTACAGTACTCTATTATGGAAGACCTATTAAAGAAATATAGATTCAAAGTTATTTTCACCCTTTAAGCTGTTTATGTGTTTTTTATTTAGGACACTGATTCATTACCATACTTTTTATGTTATGTGGCTGTCCTTCAAATACAATAAAAGTCAAAGTGTCAAATGTACACTTTTTTTTCAAAGAAAACTAGAAAAGTCAAAAACAGAAATATACTGTTACAGTGTTCCTGTTACTGTTACAGAAATATAATTACAATGATTCTGTGTTAAACAGATACATATAAGGCTGACATGATGGTGGATTTTACATCGGGTACCTTCAGCGAAAGTTGAACTGGCTACACCATAATGTTGAGTAATTGAATGCGATTCTGTGCTGACTGCACTGGATTGGCATTCTTGTCATAATTCTGATCTGGATAAACTACAATAATTATTACATATTATACAATATAAGTAAATAGATATAACAGATTACATTTTTTGAGATTAGCCTGTTTATTGAGTCCAACATTTGCAAAGATGCACGAATAATTGTAGTTTTGATTATAACTCTTCTTTTGTTCTTAGAACTATTAAGAGCTTTCACATTGTTTTGAATATGGTATGAACCAGGTAGACATTCATTCTGCTTGTACTGGTGAGGTCTTACATATAATCTCCCAGGTGTAACACAAAACCAGGTGTTGACTAAAATGTCTGTGTAATTACAATAATCAATAAATAACAACAGGGACAGATTTTGTAGTATAATTTGCTCACTGACTCTCTGCAAATCTGGCTTGTGTATTAAAGGAGCTAAAATAAAAACAAATAACTCAATGATTTTGAAATAACATATTGCTATGTGGTATTAGTTAATTTACCAGAGGAACTGAGGCAAGTACAAATGGTGTAGAGTTCTTTTTTAAGAACTGACGTGAATGTATTACTAAAGTTATAAAAAATCCATCTACCTATCAGTTACTTATGTAACATGTTTTAAAGATGAAATGGCAGAATAACCACAGCTGTTGGATTTAATTATACGTTTGAACTTGAATGTCAAATTTATCGGTGGTGTTAGTTAGAAACGCTTATGAGACAACTCGGAGAAGCCTGTGTAAATGTTATTCTTATATGTAATATATTGATAATACAACTAAAGGGTGACCTGGTGACACAGCTGGTTGAGTGGGTGCAGCACAGATGTGTCCTGAGATTCTGGGCATGATCTGTGTCTCTGTTGACAGGTTTATCACAAGTACTGCTTCAACCTCCCCGAAACAGAGAGATAGTGAACCAACTATATCATACTGTCCTTAAGTCTGAGTGGGTGAGTGCGTGGTCATTCGATCACATCCTATCTAGTGGTTCCCGCCTTGAACCAACAACCCTGACTATTATGAGAAGTGGTTATTGATGATGAATTATTTGCAATGTAAAATGTGTTTAATTCATTTAAAAGAATTACCCTTCGACCAGATATCTGTAAAGCTGATTTGCAAATACTGAAGAAAGAATAAAAAATAAAACTGATATAGATTTCCCTGGACTTAACTGAATAGAATGTAAGGTCCCAGTTTAGAGTTTACATTGTACAGAAGCATGTTTTATTCATCTAATGATAGAAATCAACAACTGTTCTTGGGTTGTAGTTATACATCAATCTTTGTCTCTCGGGATAGTGAATGTTAGACTTTCTGATCAAGATATTGCACACAGACGCAGTGACTGGGTTCTATGGTGGAAATTTTACGCATAAATGAAACTGTATCATCGTATATACATACACAGAACACAGAGTGACTGGTTAAAACTTGGTCAAATTTACTTATGTAATTAATAAGCATTTTTATTTAGATATTTTAAGAGAAGACTAGACAACGCACTGCTGGTGAAAGCGCAGGTGGCGCCTTTAGTCCTCTAATCTTACATACAAATTTCTTTCTGATGTTGTACACTCATGATAACGGACAAGTCCCATGTTATTGTTCTTTTCACTTTTCGGGACTGTAATTGTTTACTTTAAAAAATATTTACCAAAGCGCAAAATTCAAAAGTATTAGTTCATTCTAGGATCTTACCTTATGGGTGTAAGTTACTCGACTGAAGGCTGAAGATAAAGATTGATGTCCGAAACGCGAAAAAATAATATCCTTAATTCTTCCATAAAAAGCAAGAAAATCGAGCTTGAAACAGTAAAGAACGCAATGAGAAGTAAGCAATATCAATACTCGGAACTCCAGTGCGCTTCACCGTGATGCGCCTCCGCTTCTCGCAGTCAATGACTTCGAATTCCGACACATTTCTTACAAATAAACTTTGTTTATAAAATAGAAAACAACATATTTAGATCACGAGTTTGTTTTCCTTCTTTTCTCAATGTACCAATGCGTAATAAAGTCATTTTAAAGATACAGATTTGATGCCGCGTTCTTGGTTCGGTCCTTTGCGCTCTGTGCGCACCGTGCGCGCTTTCTTATTCCGCGGATAGACCAAAATCGAGATGCTTGGCTCAGATGAGAGGAGTACTGTGTAGCAGCTCTGCCGATCACGGACACTGTGCGAGTGTTCGCGAGAGAGTGTGTGAAAGCGTATTTGTGAGCTCGTGTGTGTGTGCGCGCGCACAGATTGAGAAACGACGTTAAGGAAGGGGCGGACACCAGAAAACAAGATACTCTTTTTTTTTATTCAGGACCAGGTTGGCAAAGTAAAAGAA
>JAYDZG010000039.1:11182150-11197002 GCA_034509265.1 Microcambeva bendego
CTCATGATATTAAAATATGAACAGCATGACTGTTCCAATTCTAATTAAACCAGGAAATGTATTAGTCGAATCATGGACTCAACACCAGAAGTGATTTTTTCCATTAAGCTCTTTGTTAGAGAACACCAAGCTGTGCAAAAAGTACTGAAACACTGAACATTTGGACATGTGCAAGTTGAGAGAAGGTCACATTGATTTAAATTGTAAAAATCAGAAGTGTGACTTTATCTTACCACAGCATGATATTTTGTTCCATCTGAGATTAGCTTGGACCCAAATAACTTGGAAAGTGTATCTTTTTTTAAATTGCATTTTTGGAGTGAAGTAACAATAGTTTTCTGAAGTATTCCCAAAATAGTATCAAAGTGCATATATTTCTCATAATAGCATGTTGATTTATCATGCAATGCCAACCAAATGCTTAAAGGTCATCCATATTTTTACAATGTAATGCACTCTGGGTACTTTAAAATACCCACTGTAGTTTCATCTTACAATTCTGTTTGTACATTTTGTACAAAGTGGTGAGCCACAATTCCTAATTGCTTTTTATACCTGAACTGTTACCTGATCTGTTTTCAATAATGCTGCTCCTAATATATTTATAATTGTTATCTGTTTTTGCATGATACTAATTGAAACTATATAACGATTGTGTATATGTATTTATAATTGAAATTTCCTGCATTATTTTTTCCCTTTTTCCTGTTATTTTACTTCTTGTATAGACACAGCAGAAACTAAATTATACTTGACCAGTCGGCAAGTAATTATCCGAGACAAGAGTGGACCAACAAGGAGCACTTTTTCTTCCTAGGAAACATAAGACAACATTTATTGTTGCTTTGTCTGTATATGTTAAACGTTTAATGTTAAAGTTTAGCTAAAGTATTTTCTTGCTCACCTGTGTCTGCCTCAGTGTTAGCTACATCAACAAGATATCTCCTGTATGGGAATGGCTTATTGAGCTTCCTGTCCCACCAGCCCCTCAGGTTCAGCAACACTGGTCTGGATGAAGTGTAGTGCCATGTTTACTATATGTGAATTGGAATGTCATTTATGAGCCAGAAGAGAGGCGTTGTTATAGCCACAGGCCACATTGTCCATAATATTTGGCGTCACACAAGCTAATAATTTTTTTAATATCTATATTTTATTATTTGAATATATATTCAAAGTGCTTGAACTTAAATATAAAATCTGCATTGCAAAATCAAGCTTGTTGGTGTAAAAAGCTCATGTGTATTTATAAAAAATATTTGTTAATTGCTTACAGATGGCACTGAAAATTTGGGCATTTACTAAATATGCTGTGCTCAGTAGGCATTTTGCACCCAGACTACACATTTTGAGGAGGCATATGTTTGTTTCAGATGAGCTGTGGGTTCCTTTTATGCATTTAGTAAAGCGGTCTTTATGTGAGAAATCGGATTGTTTGTGTTGTGACTCCCTATGTTTGGAGATCTGCATGGAGGAATGGGCCAAAATACCAGCTATGACTTGTATTTGCCAACAAAGTTTATGTTAAAAAGTATTGAGCTGAACTTTTGTTATTGACCAAATTCTTATTTTCCACCATAATTTACAAATAAATTCTTTTAAAATCCTACAGTGTGATTTCCTGGATTCTTCTCCTCATTTTGTCTCTCATAGTTGAAGTGTACCTATGGTTAAAATTACAGAGCTCTCTATTCTTTCTAAGTAGGAGAAATTGCACAATCAGTGGCTGACTAAACATTTTTGTCCCACTGTATTTCATAAACCATGGCTAACAACATCAAGTCAATAGCTTAGCTTAAAATACCCTATACAAGTAAATGATCCAAAAACACTTTTGGGTTTGCATGTCTCAGCAAGCCACGTCTGGCAGTAAATATTGCCAGAAACAGGGAAGATCATGTGGCACAATCTCAGCAGATAGAGATTCCATTATTATTTGTGTAATGAAGCTAATGTAAGTACAACACACAATTGAACAACACAGAGGAAATCTTACTACTATTATTGTAATATTTTTTTCTTAGAAAAATATGTAGGCACTTAAGTTTACTTATTGCTATATGGGTGGAATAAGAAACAGTGCACACTAATGACTGTCAAACAGAATAACCTGTAATTATATTGTATTTTAATTACTATGTTATTTAACAATTGTTTAAAAACACATAAAGAGGAATAGACAGACACATTGAACACCACAACTGCTGTTGTATAAATTTTTCATATATTTGTTGTGGTAACTTCCCTTATTCTTGTGTGATTAGATGCAAACAATACAACATTAGACACTTTTTGAATTTGAATGCATTGTATAGAATGAAGAATTCTGTGTAATGGAAAAGAGGCATTTGTAGCCATTGGTGATCTTGTTGCTTTCAGATGTAGTTTAAAACCCTTAGTGTTGTAACTAAGGGCAGAAAATTTCAACACACTCTGTTTTAACAAGGCGCATGGGGCCGTGCAGCAGTAAATTGTGTTAACCCTCACCACTGAGATCCAGGGTTTGAATTCCCAAAGGTGCTGTCAGGCATAGATGATTGACTGTGTGTTATTGGGGTGAAGCCCTGTTATGGATTAGTGGCATGTTTATGGTGTGAAACTGCATTTTCCCCAGTGATTCAAGAGACATCTAGAATAAAATGTTTTAACTACTGGTGGTCATCTTCCTAGAGCTCACTTCTTATGTTCAATTGATTACTGTTGTTTTACAATAATATAACCAGCCCACCTCTAGCAGTGGCAACACTTTATAAACTAATAGGTTGAAAAAGATGACATTGCAGTATAACATGAAAAACACTTTTTCTCTTCAGTTTGGTAATATTTCCCTGCTTATGGCAGTATGCTGTTTCGGCCAGCAACAAAAAGTTATAACAGCAAATTGATGATGTTATAGAGTATTTAATGTATATAATTATATGGTTTAGTTATTCTCTGTTATTTGAACCATCTGGCTTAATTTTCTTGTTTTCTTGTTTCCTTGTCTGATGGAGGGTATTTATGCACACAATCAGTCCAACTAAACTAATTTATACAACTAGCCTTTTAAGTAGTGGGTTAATGCAAACAAGACTGTCTTCTTCTCATGACCTTGTACTGTGGCAGGGGACAGAGGTTTCTACTGCAGTATCTGTAACTCATACTTTCACGCTAATTTCAAGGCACTCCCATAAAAGCCCCCAGTTAAGTTTCTTACAAAACATTAAAACAGGTTGTAAAAACACACTTTCACTTGACTCAACAGATCTGTATGATGATAATTCAAACATTTGTTTAAAGTAAAATATAAAAGTTTCAGTTTATGTACCACCAATATAATTCATGTAAGAAATGTTTGCCTTTGCATTTGTATTAATGTGTAATTGTATATCAATAAATGATAAATGAATATATTATTTAAATAAGGCACATCTAGTCAAGGCACAAAGTCGACAAGCTTTGGAACCCAGAACTTTTTTTTAGCAGCGTTTGGATAGCTTTTAAAGCCTCTTCCTATGCTATGCAATCCTAAAGTGAACCAAATCCATGTTGTTTCATAGTTGCAGTCTACCAAACAGCTCAGCAGTCTCACTTACAGCTCAGCCACCTTCCTGTGCCATCTGACATGTTACTTCACTATATTAGTCAGTGAAGTTCTGTCTTCTGTAAAAGTTCTGGTAATTCACAAGAAAGAGTTCAGATATATTTTTTTCTTAATGAAACTAGTCATTTCCCTATTTATACATGTATGCCCTCAATCTCACTCATCAGCAATTATGTATGAGGTAATCATTGCTTAATTTGCATAGATTAGGGTACAAAAGGGAATTCCTTTTGGTAAATTACCAAAAGGTAATTTTGGAACTGCATAGAGGAGGAAATGCATAGAAGATGCTCTGCTGTCTAATATACAGTATAACAAAATCAATAAAAAACAACAGTAATTGTATTTATAAAAATACAAAATAACAAAATATAAAAATCTACACAAAGCTTTTTAGGATCAAAGCCCAAAAACAACAGTGAGGGGTGAAAATGCATGGAGTATTGAACATGCACACACCAAGCAGCCTTAATTTAGGTATACACAATTGTCCACTAGGGAAACTGCTTCAAACATTCTACAATTGACAACAGAACAATAAATTAAATAAATAAAAATAGCATGCTGCAGAAGCGTGCAGAACAATCTCTTGGTAAGAGTTTCTCTTTAAACGTCAAGTAAATAAACAAAATTACATTTAATTAATAATTTGTAGCAGATAAATAAAAATGCAATTCCATTTGGATCTTATTTGATGTTTTCATGTTGTATGTAGAACCAGATTTTGTCCTGCACTGGAGCCCATCCTTAGCTAAGGGTGGACATTAAGGACATGAACACCTTAATTCAGCACACCGCTGAGAGAAAGAAGAGAGAGATGGAGGGGGGTAGTTGCAGCCACAGGCAGCTGAATTCAATCTATTTCCATGGCACCTGCCGCTATGGTGACAAGCAATACTCATGCTATTTCCATGCATTATAAAAATGTGCATTTCTTTTTTGGCTCAGTTCAAGGTCCAATCTCATCTCTGAACCTCTTTTCAAAATATAGTGTGTAATTTCATTGCTTCTTCAATTCTCTCTCATTCCAAATGTCATTTGCATTATGTGTGAGCAATTACCTTGGCAGACCCATGGCAGATTTTCTCTTCAGTCAGCTCAAGATCCAGCTGTCGCAAGAAAGAATGAAGAAGCACCGGCACACTGCAGGAATTCCCAGTGATGTTCAGGGCTGCGGCTCATACTGCAAATACACAAGCCACTAGAGCCAGCGTCAGTAGCAGGGGATGGGAGGAGTGGGGAGTGGGAGAGGGAGAGCGGTAGCTGGAGCAAAAGATGAGGGGGGTTGTTCTTACAGAGGCATTTAGAACCATTACATCATTGCATTGCGTTTCTAAGAAAATGAGGATGGGAGGTGGGGAACCAAAAACATTCCCCTTCACACCTTCATTTGAGAGAGCCAGGGCTGACATTGCAAATTGGACCGTGCATCAAATGCATCAAAATAATTAATTACCCCCAAGTACGATCTATGTTGTAACACACAGATTTAGCATGTAGATTTAATTGCTGTAATTTTGATTAGATCATTTAGACATTAAAAAATTGCAATAAATAAATGTAACTTATGACATATATAGTTAGAAGGGTTGATTAAAGATTTATCATCACAATGGCTCAGTGGTAGCACTGTCAGCTCACAGCAAGAAGGTCCTGGGTTTGATTCCCAGGTGGGTTGGTCCAGGTCCTTTCTCAGTGGAGTTTGTTTGTTCTCCCATGTTTTCATGGGTTTTCTCCGTGAGCCAAAAACATGCAGTCAGGTTGAATGTAGACACTGATTTGTCCTATAAGTACCTAGCCACTAACCAGTGCATTACAGTGCTTCCAGAAGCCAAGATAAATAGGGAGGTTGTGTCAGGAAGGGCACCCAATATACAAACTATGACAAATCAAAGTTCTTGGCATTTATTAAACTGTTTTTTATTTGCTTCAGCTATATATTTAACTCATACTTTTATATGTGTTGACAAAGACAATCAATCAGTGATAAGACAATCTGTCTACAAATTAAGTGAAATGTATTACTGCTACTGCAATCAACATACTAAAGACAAATTATATACATTTTGCTTTATATTTTGTCTATATATACCATTTGACAGAATATATACTGCTCTTAGATAACAATACATTTTACAATTATTTAATTTCTTTAAAAACATTAAAAATAAAACTCTTCAAAGTATCATACTTTTGACATACATAATTTTTCTCAAATAAGTGATTACATTCAGCAGGGAAATGTAGAGACTGGCAATGTAGAGACTATTTTGTCTCAATCAGGGATTTTATTTATAATGATATACATTTTAAAACCACATTACTAACATTATGGTTGATGGCAAGTTATATGCAGCATTGTTATGTTAATTTAAACCAGCATTGTTATTTGATTTTAAACTATAACTTTTGAAGGAAATGTAGTGTTATGTAGTGCAGGAGGAAACATTAAATGGGAGTGAATGGGAAGAAAGAAGGATGAAGGGAAAATAAATAAACAAGAACAGCTTAAACAACTTTATGTATACACGACATGTCATCAATGGGATAGATGTTAGGTACATTTTTTATCGCAAATATTTCTGAAAAAAAAAAAACTAAACACAGGCTGAAAATGAACAGGTGCAGTTTTCTAAGGAAGCTGATTGTTGGGCTTACTAATGTGTCTGTAAGATAATAAGATGATGCCATGTTGTTGTTCAGGTATTGCTAGGCAGTTGCCATGGAAGAAAATTAATTACTATGGTTTTGCTATGTAGTTTGCCAAAGTGTAAAGTGTTTTTGCTAAGTTGTAAGAGTTGTGACTACTTTTGCTCAGACAGGTGAATGTGTTTGTGTAATCATGCAGTTGGCAGGGTTCTATACTTGTGCTTGGACAGGTGACTGTTTTTGTAAAACTGTATTTGTAAAAACAATTACTGGTGATGGAATACAAAGTTTTTGCTCAGACAAATGACTTTGTGTGAGCACGGAGTAGTTTGCTCAGGCAGGTGTTTTTGACTGCAGCTGTGTCTTTTGCCATTTCAAATCTGGAAGTTCTGGACTGTTTAGGGCAGTGACTAACATTCCACTAAACAAAAATGTTATATAAATCTAAAATGCAAAAATAAATTAGCGGACAGACTATATAGACTGAACTTTTGTTCAGAACTATTTTCAAAAGGAAAAGCCCAATGTATGCAAACACAAATCTACCATGTAAACTTGTCAATTATTGCAAAGAGCCAAGATTGATCTTTTTAGCTCGAAATGTTAATTCGTTTTGATGCAGTTTTGAGAAAATTAATGCCATTTTCATTGCATTGGGATAAGATGAAAAGTTAAACATACAAAACTAAATATTCCTTAGAATCCCTATTAAAGCAAGGAATTCATTGTATCTAATAGCAGCAATCACCACCTCTGTACAGTGACAACATTAAATAGAACAGATAGACATGAGCTGGTTATTTCCACAGGAGTACCACAGAGCTTTGTGCTCAACCCATTTCTTGATGACTTTGAACATTTGATATTTTATTATTGTGAAAAAGACAACAAATAGGACAAAATAACAGAAAACCTCAGTGTGCATAACTATTCACCCCCCTAAAGTCAGTACTTTGTAGAGCCACCCTTTATGGCAATTACCTCACAGCAAGAAGGTCCTGGGTTCGATCCCCGATCTAGGTCCTCTTTGTGTTGAGTTTGCATGTTCTCGCCATGTCCACATGGGTACTCCGGTTTCCTCCCACAGTCCAAAGACATGCTACCAAGTTCATTGGAGACACTGAATTGTCCTGTAGGTACCTGCGAGGGACCCATCAAGGGTGTTAACATATGCTTTGCACCCATTGAAGAGCTGGGATAAGCTCCAGGACCCCTCCCCGACCCTAATTAGGATAAGGGGTTAAGGACAATGAACTTAACTGAAAATAAAATAAGCTTACACTTATTGTTATGAGGTGGTGACAGCGGATTCGATCTCGGCTCTGAAAGCCCTCTACTCAGTAGCACCAGGAGACAAACGGGTGCTGTGTGCCTGCAAATAAAGAAAGAGAGAAAGAGGAAGAGGGGAGGGTCCCAGCGGAGGATGCGGTCCAACTAGTTAGTTACCCTAACCACGCAGTGTACTTACCTCCCAGCCTCCTAGCTGGTATAGAACTGCCCCCTCTATACGGGCCCAGCTATTACTGCTTTCCCTATCAAACATAAGCAGTAAACCATTCCCTTGAACTTAATGAACCCCACGTAATGGTTGCAACGTTGTCACAGTGAAAATAAACGAGTATTCTCTCCATACAAAGTAACAGAACTTGACGCAATGGTGCTACAACACACACTGGAACAAAACGGCTTATAAAGACCGCAGCCAGGTGCGGGTCATAACGCCTATTAGGGCTGCTGAGAGGCAGAACGCAGAAAAGAAGGGGTCATGCTGCAATCCGCCACAGGGGGCGGAAGCAGTAGCTGAACTCCTAACACTTATATACACTTATATTTACACTCAAACAAAACACATGGCCCATTAAAGTGATTTTAAATGACCCTTGGATGATTGAATTACATTTATAAAAATATAAATGAAAACATTAAATTAAATTTAAAATATTACACACTGGATTATTTGAAATGAAAAATCTATTTCACATCAAAATGAAAGTGTACAGTAGAAAATTGCACAAGTAGAAAATTGCACAAAACCTGATGTTTATCAGAGCAGTGGCCCTGTTGTAAAAACTTTTAGTACATTTGTCCTAGTTTTGAATAATCTGTAATGTCTACCAGAGAGCATCAGTTCAAACTTGTTCTGTCTTTTTTAATGCTGTGTGCCCTTCCGGGACAGCAGGTACTGTAGAATTCCTTTAGGAAAAAAGTCAGCAGTCCCTTTTTTAGGCCAAGCCTTCTGAGGATCCACAGGAAGTGAAGACATCAGTTCAGTACAGTTTATTGTCTTTAATCCCATTATACTAATCAGGGTTGGTGCTGGAGCTTATCCCAGCTATTCAATAGGCGCAAGACACATGGTTGGGGCGCCAGTCCATCGCAGGTACCTACCGGACAATTCAGTGTCTCTGATCAACCTGGTAGCATGTGTTTGGACTGTGGGAGGAAACCGGAGTACCCAGCGGAAACCCACCCAGACACAGGGAGAACATGTGCACAGAAAGGACCCATATCACTCCACCCAGGGATCGAACCCAGGACCGTCTTGCTGTGAGGCGACAGTGCTACCCACTGATCCACAGTGCTGCCAGGCACTGCAAAGACAGGCAGCCAACTACAATTACAGATTTACTGACCAACTGGACACTGTTGGCCTAGTGAGTAAATCATTGGGCTATGCACTGAAAAGAGAAGAGAATAACAGCTTTGCCATGCAGTCACTGTTGGGCTTTTGAGTGAGGCCCTTATCCCTATCCGTTCCAGGTGCATCACCAGGCTGACCATGTGCTCTAACCCAAGCGTTAAAAAAACACACAAAAAACCATTGCACTGTACATGTATCTGTATATATGACAAATAAAGGCATTCTTCAAACAAAGGGCACTAAAACAGTGGGAACTAATGGGTCACAAAGAACAGCTGAGGTTAATTAGAACAAAGATGAATCAGTCAGGAGACAAGTGTGTTACACAAACACAGACACCATGTGCTCTACATCTTATGACAACAGCACATTCCACCAAAGAAACATAATACCAACAGTTAAACATGGTGGTGCTAGTGGAGTACTGGTATGGTTTGCTTTGTTTTTACAAGACAAAGCAAGCAAGGTGGAGCGAACAAATCCTCAAGGAAAATTTCCACCAGTGACATAAAGCTCAAACACAGTTTTCTTAAAGGTTTTGGAGTGGCCATGACTTGAATCTTAATGAGAACTTGAACCTGAATCATTAAACTCAATCATAAGCTCCAGGTAAACGATCAACACAGTCAGAGCTTATTGGTTAGGGTACAGTGTTGGTCACCCAAAGGGCACTGGTTGAAGCCTCACCACTGCTATAAATGACAATAATCTTTCAATCAATCTATGCCCACTGTTCGGCCATTGAGCAAGGCCTTTAACCCTCATTGCTCAGATTGAGTCGCTTTGGATAAAGTGTACTGTAAGTCGCTTTGGATAAAGTGTCTAATTGAATGCCTTTATTTGTCATTATACATATACAGATATACAGTACATCACAATTCTTTCTTTGCATTCCAGTTTCTTTGGAAGATAGGGTCAGAGGTACTTCTATCTATCACCTAAAAGAGTCAGACTCTCAACCAGCAGATAACACATTTTACATTCAAACACTCTTTTGGCCAAATCCCACACTGATTACCACTTCATTGTAAGCACTGCCCTCTGGAATGATGAATGCCACACAACTCCAAGCACATTTGAGTGGCAAAGGTGAGTGGCACCAAGTGTCACGTCAGTCAATTCAAAACCATTTACCTTAGGGTGGCCTGCTTGCTAGATGACCTGCAAATGTGACTACCTGACCACACCATCAGGTACAAGTCATCAACTTAAATGGGTCAGGGAGCATATAGTGCTGTTCACTGATGAAAATTGAGCAGAAATGAATGGTAAAGCAAGACAACTTACTTGAATAAAATCATTACTCCAGTCATTGTGCCTCTGCATGAACAACACAGGCCTAATCCTCTTCTTGGATGGCAATGCTTATCACGGTTGCATCATTAGGGGACAGCTGCTGGAGACTGGGGTACCTCAAATGGAGTGACACATGACATTTACGTTTATTGAGACATTGAAGTTTTTTAGTTGAGGCATACCCACCAATGCTGTTGGCTTTTATTTCATTTAATTGTTCGAGATGAGGAAATCACCATTACATGCTTCTACTTAAATACCCTACTTTCATGATATATCATTGGAGCGTGAAGTTTTCCATAAATTTCACGGTAAAGCCAAATATCCCTTTTAACATTTTGTGAGTTGTGAATATTTTGCTAAGGCCCTTAGGACAGAGAGCAGCATAAAACACAACTGGTAGTTTCAGGACTTGGATATACAAATACCTTTCCTAAAAAGTTTTGTAAAATGCAACTTTAAATTTCTAAAAAGAATTTGCACATTTTTACTTTCTCTCAAATCATTCCCTGGTGATAAAAGTATACTAATTTTAAGTACACTTAAGTGTATAATTATCACACTACTTATGAATGCATTCAAATTGTGCTAAAATGGAACAACAACAATCCAACTTTGAATAGCTCAGATAAGACAAATGCCCTCAAAGTTTGAGTTTCACAAACTGTGTTGAGTTTAACAGATTCACAATCAGTATGTTTCACAATGTGGATGGTTTACACTCACTGGAAAAATAAAACAGATCAAACTAAACTTTCTCATTTCCAAAACATCGAGGACTAAAACACAATTAAGTCTTATTTCCGTTGTGGTCCTCTACACATAACACACCTACATACAAACATGACAAATAAGAGGGAAATTACAGGCAGCAAGGTGGCATGCCAAAGAATGTCATGTGTTTTTTACTCTCAATGATATAAATCATACTAAATAACCAATTCTTTAAAACCTGTTTAAAAACTCTTTCTGATGGGCTACACTTAATCTCCATAGGATGACCAGTTCCACAGCAAAGCTGCAGAATAGCAAAATTTAATGTTTTCAAATGTAATCTAAAACCTCCCTGGAATAAAGTTTGTTGAACTACGTGTATGGTGAGCATGAATATAGTTAACCATAGAAAACTAATTTCTTAAGTACTCTGGTAAACTATTTTTGTTAATTGTATCTTCTACTTTTAATCAGTTTACAAAATGAACAGATTCCAAATGTCTATGTGGATGTGTTTTAAAACAACCCTCAACAATTTATTTTTAGTTTTTTGTAACTTACTTTTAAATATCACTGATAACCCTGTATACGGGCAGCATGGTGGCTTAGTGTGTAGCACTGTTGCCTCACAGCGAGAAGGTCCTGGGTTCGATCTCCGGATGAGGCAATCTAGGTCCTTTCTGTGTGGAGTTTGCATGTTCTCCCGAGCCAGGTGGGTTTCCTCCGGGTACTCTGGTTTACTCACACAGCCATAAGGCATGCTAAAGGGGTGATCGGAGACACTGAATTGTCCTGTAGGTACCTGCGAGGGACTGGCGCCCCATCAAGGGTGTTACCTGGCACCCCTCCCAGACCCTAATTAGGATAAGGGATTAAAGACAATGAACTGAACTGAACTGAACCCTGTATACCCTAAGTTAATTGCGTAGTCAAAATGAGACAAGATTTCCACAAAGTTGACATATCCTAAAAATGTTTTTTTTTTTAATTTAATTTGGAAAGAGTTCTCACCACCATACTTTCACCTGATAGCAAGCCATCCAATTAACACCAAAGATACTTAACACAAGCTTTTGCTGCAATCATGCCTACTTTTACCTTTCATCTGTTAGCCAATTTCTTACATTTAGCAGTTCATTACTGAGAACGCTTTCAACTGCCTTATCCTTATGAGACACTAAAATAGCGGAATCAATCTGCATATAAAAATGCTACTACATGAACAAGCTGATTTTAAATCATTGCTATACAAAAAGAGTAAAATGGCCTTATATACTATCTTGTGGGACACCATATTCCATTATCCTTTTAAAAACTCAATTTAAGTCAATTACCTGTTTACGGTTTGTTAGACATTAGACTGCTTTAGGGCTAGAGGAGTAAGCCCCATAGCCTACAACTTGATTGATTAAGGAACACTTCATGATCCATGTATCAAATGCTTTCTGTAAATCCATCATAACCACTCCACAAATTCTCCCTCATCAACTTCAACAGCAGACATGTATCTGTAGAATAAGATTTTCCAAAACCTGATTGTAATTTATCATTTCAACTTGTTGAATTGTTACAATTGCTACAAATATACCCATTTATCTGTTCGGGTAAGATTTTATGCCAGACCTAACAATTCAGAAGAGCTGAAGGCCACTATCAGTGCAAACTGGGCTCTCATAGCACCTGAGCAGTGCCACAGACTGATCGACTCCATGCCACGGCGCATTGCTGCAGTAATCCAGGCCAAAGGAGCCCCAACTAAATATTGAGTGCTGTACATGGTCATACTTTTCATGTTCATACTTTTCAGTTGGCCAACATTTCTTAAAATCCTTTTTTTGTATTGGTTTTAAGTAATATTCTAATTTTCTGAGATACTGAATATTGGATTTTCATTAGTTGTCAGTTATAATAATCAAAATATAAATAAACATTTGAAATATATTGATCTGTGTGTAATGAATGAATATAATATACAAGTTTCATTTTTTGAATGGGATTACTAAAATAAATTAACTTTTTCCATGATATTCTAATTTTATGATCAGCAACTGTATTTAAAAACAATTATGTAAGAAGAATAATAAATTATATGAACCCTAAATTTAATTAAAAGTATACTTAATGTAATATATGTATTAAAAGCTCTCTTTTTGATATTTTTAAAATTTTTCATTCCACTTATAAAATGGCATCAATTAATTTCTCAAGTTTCCAAATAATTTAAAAGTAGGATAAATGAGAAAGCTGCATAGTGCCCTATTAAAATTAATCAGAAATGTGAAATTCCACTGGTTTTCAAATAAAAGGGCCATGTTTAATCATTAAATTACACTTGCACAATTGAATGATATTATAAATGGAAGCTACAATACACAGCATAGGCTTCCTTAATGGTTGAATGTAAAGATCCAGTGACTATGCAATGCTGTGTTTCATGTGTTGATGCCCCCTCTCTGTAACCCCAAAATTGGTTGGGCACTACCTGACTAGTTTTTTTGCTGCTTTAGACATTGACATTTTGCACATATTATCTAACTGGTTAATAACTCATACAGTAAATGTAAGACATGTAAATGCTACAGGAATAAAAAAAAAAACGAAATTGCTAAAAATAAACCTTGAATTTAAAGTAAATTGCATATTACACATGAATTATTATTATTACTGTCAATAATTAGAAATGGAGGGGCAGCACGGTGGCTTAGTGGGTAGCACTGTCGACTTACAGCGAGAAGGTCCTTGGTGTGATCTCCGAGTGAGGAGATCTAGGTCCTTTCTGTGTAGAGTTTTTACGTTCTCCCTGTGTCTGCCTGGGTTATCCTCCGGGGCTCTGGTTTCCTCCCACAGTCCAAATACATGCAACCAGGTTGATTGGAGATGGTGAATTGGTGAATTGTCCTGTAGGTACCTGCAAATGACTGGCGCCCCATTCAGGGTATCTTGCGCTCGCTGGGATAAGCTCCAGAACCGTTACTTGACCCTAACAAGGATAAGTGGTTAAAGATAATGAACTGAACTGAAGATAAACTGAATTAGGAAAAGCCTCAGTGATAAAGGGGTAAGCAGGGGTAAACAATGCTGTTCAAACCCTTTCGGGCATACTTGCATTAACGGGAAACGGAAGTTATGGTTAGGTTTAGCTTTATATATCATAAACAAAAATAACAGAATAGCAAATTAAAGGCGAAAAACATGACCAAAAGCAATAGAGCATGAGAACACAATCATAAAATAAATATAGTGCAAAACTGACTAAAAGGAATCTCTACCGGAATACCAAGTGATAAGCCACATCCACTGGTCCCCAGATACTGCAAGTATGCCCTTTTTGGAGTCTTCCTGGCACTAAATTTATGGACATACCATAGTTTTTATTTAAGCAAATCTTGTAATTGTTCTCACAGTGTTACAGACATGCTAAATACCTGGTTGTTGAACTTTAAAGACTGACCACCCTTCTTCCTTTTCACTCCAACCTGAACTGCCACTTCCCTCCTTCCTCATTCCCTTGATAGCCTTTCCTTCTTGCTGCAGTATTTTAAGAGTTAACAGTTAAATTAACATTAACCTTACCATGCATTATTTAAACCTACAGTCAGTATTTATTGATACACCAAGACATATAATTATGTATTTGTTCTAGCTGAGTGGAATATGTTATATAAAATCAAATCATCCATGTCCTTGTAGTGGATATGTTGGTCAATTTGAAGAGCACACCAGAACTGATTTAAACGCAGTTCTTAAATACTGATGAAAATGTCCTTATACCTCAACAGCTTTCCCACTTACAATTAAAAACCAAACCTTGCTCTTATAAACCAGTAGGAAGAGATCTTTATTGAAACCATATGAAATCTTATTGATTGTTGATTTTATAATACACTATTAACCAATCATGTTCTCATAAACCAGCCATTAGTCTCATCTACTCATACACAAATGACTTATATGTATTATTGTATAAAA
>JAYDZG010000039.1:11308033-11321784 GCA_034509265.1 Microcambeva bendego
CAGCAGGTGAACACCAAGAAATTTGGTGCCCTTGATGATCTCCACAGAAGAGCTGTCGATGTTCAGTGGGAAGTGGTCCCTCTCTTTGGTGTTTTCAACATTTAGTGACAGGTTGTTGACTTTGCACCAGGATGTCAGCTGCTGTGCATCCTCTCTGTATGCTGACTCATTATTATTGCTGATGAGTAATAGTGAAATGGTAAATTTACATCAATGTGTAATGTTGAACCTACCATTATGTTCTTTTTACAATAGCACATGGCAGTGTAATAATTATTAATTATAAAGTGTAATTAGTACTGGTGAAAATCAAGAGGAACAGCAGTGGCGGTTGCTGGGCTTTCAAAGAGGAAAAGCTCATTTTTTGGCTTACATCATAAAATTTGTCAATTTATTTATACATAAATTATGTGTCTTTTCCAGGGACTAGACATGTGTCATATCAAATAGCTTTGCCAAAATCAGGGTGAATATAATTAGCATTGCCTGCTTTATTATGTAAAATGGAAACGGGGAAATACTATTATTGTGTTTTATTTACACACTGAACTATGGAAATGGTCTAGTGATTAAATAATGTTTTATGTAGACCTCAAAACAGCTGTCAATCAAAATGTGATTCAGCCTTTTGAATTATCCTCCAATCATCTTGCAGAAGCTCCACGTCCAGATTTATCCAATGACCGGCGAGTTTCAAAGCAATGAAAAAAAAGGTTCCATGAAGTCCTGTTGAAGTTAATAGACGGTCAGCTTCTACGGGCAAATGCATTGACGCTACGGGAATGTATGAGAAGTTAAAAAAATCAAGTCGATTTGTGAGAAGCTGATTCTGAATTAACTAATCTTTGAGATGAACGTGTTCTAACACATTTGTAGTCAATGAAATGTTAACACAACTGTACATATTTGACCATTCATTTTTTGACATTTTAGGAAAAGATGAGCTTCCCTTGCAGTCTTAGAGAAATCGTCACTTAGTAAAAAGAATAGTGTTCTAAAATTACATAATCTGAGGTTTAACATTACATATTGATGTGGGTTCACTATTTGGCAACTAACTACCGGTAGTTGTCCTGTCTATTTATGCTTTTTAACTGCTTACCAATAATTATAAAGGGAGTATTATTGTTTTTCCTTTTTCCCTCCCAATTTACAGTACATCTAGTATGTACCCAGTTGCATTATGATTCATCTTTACTGTAGCTGACTTTCTGCCCCAACTGAGCAAAACGAGACATGTTGCATGTCGCCTTAGACATGTGTGCAGTAATAACATCTTTTCATCTGCATGAGACAAGTTTACATGCTGATCAGCTCCGTGCACAGACAGCCACACTCTGATCAGCACTATTACCTGACTTGTGCAGATGCCATTAACCAGCAAGCAGAGGTCTTAGCTCGCTTAGTTATGAGGAGACCCTATCGGCTTGTTCCACCCTATGACAACAGCAAATTGCTGTTTGTTTGCCTTTTCCCCCCAACAGTATTACAAAAATAGAGACTTTCTTTTAGATTTTGAAAAAACACAGAGAGGCAGCTGTGACATCATTCACAGCAACAAACCTGGTCTTTACTAGTTTATGGAACAGCATGTGGTGCTCCTTAGTTAAACCACAGTTGTTTATGTAAGCTTTCAATATAACCCAACATGGTTACATAAGATGAGAACCATTGTGTTTAAATTTTTCCTGACAAATGCCAGCCAGTAAAAAAACAACTACTTTTTTTGTTAGATGTACATGGTGTATAGCTTTTTTTTGTTTGAGACTGGCACATGCCTCCTGCAGAGTTAAGATACACTCCACTTTCCAGAACAGATCACACCAGGGTAGATAAAAAGGTCAGTAGTTATACATTTAAGAGCACTATAAGAAGTAACGGCTGCATTGAAGTAAATGTCACTTTAGTCAGCGTCAAGCAAAACACTTTGTTTTTGGATCACAAAAGGAAGCCTGGTCTTGTTTCTGCAAAAGGATTATACATTTTCAGCTTCTTTTCGTAACAGCGGATCGTGATCTGCATCATTAATTTGACATTTTTATGCTGGGTACACTTCCTGACATAGCCCTCCTTATTTATCTGGGCTTGGGCCTGCACTGGTTTATGCATCCTAGTGGCAAGGTCCCTATAGGACCTGGGTGCATGTTTTTGGAAAGAAAGGACAGAAATCTGAACCACCCCACCTGGGGATCGAACCCCGGGCTTTCTTGCTATGTTGCGACTGTGATACGCACTAAGCCACCATGCTGTCCTAAATATTATTATAAAATGCCTTAATAAATAACAGAAACCAACTCATTGAAAATTAATATAAAGGAAAAACATATTTAAACAAGAAGTGACCTTCACATATCACCTTGACCGTATGTTATCCTACAGTCATAACAATACAGTGGTCCTTAAACTGATAAACCTGCAGGTAATCAGTACTGATGCACAAGTAGCCATTGTAGACATGCCCTGATTGCATAACCCCAAGAAATCATGAGCTGTTCCTTTTACAAACGAATGAGTATTGAGTAGTGCCTGTTTATCTCAAGGGATTATTCGAGTACTGGTTTGAAAACTACAGACTCTCTCATTTTGATTTCTCTAATGAGAGATTGCTCAGTCAAATGAGAGATTGCTCAGTCAAAAAAAAAACTGGAATCTCAATCAGTGCATTAGCCCCTTATACATTTTTGAAACATCAATCATGATTGTCGAGGCTGTAATAATAACTTTGACTAATACAACACATGTTTATTACAGATACAAAACTAAAGTTTGCAAGCACATTTTAGCAATCTTTTAAAAATCAAAGAGTGGTTGGTGATCATTTTTAATTTAAATAAATGTGAATTCTAATGTAAAGCTTTAAGAAGTGGCTGGTTTATATTAGTACAATTTTATTTAAAATATTTAGTTAAAAACTTTTCAATGACCAGTTCCTATTTAAAACTTGAAAGGACAGAAAATAGAAATAAGCATTTAGGTAAACAATAATTGCTTTCAATAATAAGAATTGAGTAAAATGGGGCATTAGATTAAAAAGTAGGAATATTTTTGAGCAAAGTCTGATGAACTCTGCATATCAGCCAATGCCTATTACAGAAATGTGAGAAAGTTGACTATTTTAAGAATTAGTTGCAGAAAATAGATCAGAGTAGTTTGAAAGAACATAATTAGTATGATAATACATACATTTTGGAGAAATTTAGAATTTAGTCAGTATTTAAATTAAATCGATTAAAATTATATTTTACATTGTTGTTGAATTAATTTACTCCACCCTGGCATAAACATTTAAGTATATTGGCTTATTTAATGACTTGTGACCATTCATTGTCATTTCCTCTTTATTTCATTTCAGAGTTTTTTTTTAAAAAGGGTTCAGGTATTGAGATTTGCCTGATCTAGGCCTACACCAACAAGCTCAGTGACCTTGCTTAGTGACAAAAAAACATTTTTTTCTTTACATTATATTTAATATATATTTTGTGGGTTATGTGTCACTATTCTATAGTTGTTGTGTGATTTGTGATCGAGTTGATGGCCATCCCAGAGTTTTGTTTTCTGTTCATCTGTATGTAGAGGCAGTAGGTTAGCATTATCCAATGAGGAGCTGAGTGACGTAACGTGTAACACGAACAATCCTCTGGTTTTTGTGAGCTGTGAACAGAGAGAATAAGTGCATGGGTAATTAGAGTGAGGAATGAGCCGCATGTGTAGCCGAGTGAGTGATTCTGCACCATGCCTGGTTGCTAGGTAATGCCTCCCGTTCATGTTCCGTGGCTGTTCGGCTCGTGTCATGGCTGCGTGGATTGTGAGGTAATGGTCGTCGCTTACCTCCTGCTTCTGTGGCAGGTGGAGTGGCGCAACGCTCGCTCCTAACAGTACCCCCCCCCTCTTAACGGGGTGTCCAGGAACCGCATCTGGCTTTTCAGGGTGGTCATGATAAAACTGGAGGATGAGATCTGGGATTAGGATGCAGGAGCAGGGCACCCAGGAACTTTCCTCTGGCCCATACCCTTCTTGTACACTAGGAATCGAATGTATCTACCATGCTGTCTGCAGTCGATAAGGCAGTGAACTAAGGGTACCGCAATGTCAGCCTCTTCAGAAGGGAATAGGGGCAGTTGGTACCCAAGGGATGCCTCGAATAGAGAATGGCCTGTGGAGCAGCACTGGAGGGAGTTGGTAGCATATTCGACCCAACTCAAGAACTCACTCCATCGGGTCGATCCGCCACAATGCAGCATAAAGCCGTTCCCAGACGTGAGGCTGTGGTCCCAAGAAACTTTCAGAAGGCTTTCCAGACCTGTGACACAAACTGGGGACCTCAGTCAGAAACAATGTCAGAGGGGATGCCGTGGATCTTAAATACATGCTCGAATAATATCTGGGTGGTCTCCAAGGCAGACGGAAGCTTTGCCAGAGCTATCAATCGCAGCCGCCCTGGAGAACCAATCCACGGCAATAAGGATGGTGTTCTTACCCTCTGGCAGTCCGGTCACGCGATATGGGACCATGGCCGCCCGGGGATAGGTAAGTGCATAAGAAGGCCTGCAGGTGCCTGGTGAGAAGCCTTGCCGTGGGCGCAGACGGGAAAGGCAGTGACAAAGTCCCGGGTGTCAGACGCGAGTAAGGGCCACTAGAAGTATCAGCGGAGGAGGCTCTAGGTGCAGTTCCAGCCTGGGTCTCAGGTGAGTCGTGCACCCACTGTAGGATGGCGGTGCGTACCATAGAGGGTACTCTGGTCTGGTCAGAAGGCTGTTTCCTGGAGTCGGGTTCTTGGGCCTGGCACATTTCGATAATCTTAGAAAGTTCCCAGGTGAGGCTGCCGACTACCCTACTGGGAGGGAGGATGGCTGTGTAGTCTTCAGTCGGTGCTTCCCACTCACCGGACAGGCGGGACAGAGCATCGGGCTTGGTGTTACGCGAACCTGGCCAATAAGTGAGTACAAAGTTGAACCAGCTGAAAAAGAGTGTCCAGCAAGCTTGTCTAGAGTTCAGCTGTTTTGCCATCTTGACGTAAGACAGGTTCTTGTGGTCCGTCCAGACGGTGAAAGGCAGCTCGGCGCCCTCCAGCCAGTGCCTCCACTCTTCTAATGCCGTGGTGAGTTTTCGGGAGAGGAAAGCCCAAGGATGAAGCTTTTTATCAGGGCCGATGTGCTGGGAAAGGATGGCCTCCACTCCTGAGTCTGGAGCATCGACCTCGACCACGAACTGGATCTTAGGGTCATGCTGGGCTAGGATAGGGGCCAAGGTAAAGCGCTCCTCCCAGCATCCTGGGACCAGGCGAACTGGATCTTGGACAAGGTGAGGGGTAAGGCAAGGCGGCTATAGATCCAGGAAGGGTGGATGAGGCCAACCGCTAGACTCTACACGATGTACTTCTCCATATCTTCTTTCTCAGGACGGGACAGGTGGAACAAGCAACTCTTGGGTAGCGGAGCTCCGGGCAACAGATCAAGCTCCGGATCGGCCAGAGTCACATCTGCCGTGAGAGTGTTGAACTTTACAGAAAATTCTGCCATGGACCGTCTGCTCTGTCTTAGGCATAATAGTCACTGTGTCTCCAGCATGATTAAGATGATAAAAAGTGGCTTGGAAAAGGCGCAAAAAAATCGTCGAAAGAACACACCTAAGGGTTAATGGTGGAATGGAATGCTTTCGCCCAAGCGGAGGCTCTACCCCGCAGAAGGCTGAGCACTTAAGTGATCTTGCTGGTGTCAGAGGAAAAAAGTCTCGGCCCAAAGACCAGGTCGCATTGTAAAAGGAAACCTCTGCACTAGTCCAATACATCATGATAAGATTCAGGATGTACGTGGCGGAGGTGTAGGTGGAATACCCGGGTCGTGGGAGGTGGGGGGACCCACACGGCGAGTCACTTCGCCCAGCTGGGCAAGAAGATCTCGATTGGCTTCAAGGAGGGAGTGGAGCAGGTGCTCATGTTGCTCTAAATGTGCAGTTTGTTGGCCCAGTTGAAGATCGAGGGCCCAGGGATCATCTGGGGGAAGGGGAGGGAGGGGGGGTTCCATGCTTGCCAGAGGATTCTGTCAAGAACCCACGTTTGGAACACACACTCAGGAATATGATGAAACTATTGGTATTTATTGAATGGAAGATGACTTATAGGACCGGAATATTGGCAGAAGGGGGATAGGCTTGGAGGGAGTAGTACTGGCAGTGGTGCGCCGTTGAAAGGATCTGATAACTGACCAAGACTGACAGGTGAGAGAGGATGTCGATCCAGCAGCAGGTGGCACGAAGAGGAGGCTGGGTGGTTGTGATAAGGGCCGGGTGAAGGATCCGAGGAAGTGGATGGTAAGTGTTATCCGATAAGAAATTTTAGAATATAATTAGGAGCTGAGCGACGTAACGTGTAACATGAACAATCCTCTGGCATTTGTGCTGCGGACAGAGAGAATAAGTGCATGGGTAATTAGAGTGAGGAATGAGCCACAGGTGTAGCCGATTGAGTGATTCTGCGCTGAGCGCGGTTGCAACAGTTCACATTCTGTGGCAGTTTGACTCGTGTTATGGCTCCGTGGATTGTTAGGTAATGGTCATCACTTATCTCCGGCTTCTGTGGCAGGTGGAACGGCGCAACGCTTGCTCCTAACAAGATACCTCTGAGGCCTTATTAAGCAAACTGAGATGCACATGTTCAGCATGTTTAATTATGTCTGTGCCCCTGAATGTAGAAATGTAAGACTATTTTGGTGTGGAGGATCTGACCTTACAAAGTTGGTATTTATATAATTTTGACCAATCAATACTGATCTTAATTCACAGTTTATTAAATGATAATATACTTAATTACACTTAGATCCATTAAAACCTGCTGCAGTTCCATTCCATGAAGCAGTAGAATGGTTTTCACTAATGGATCATGAGTACTTGGCTACAATTAGTTGGCCTTTCCCTTTACTTATTCTGCTGGCTTATAATAAAATGCACTTTGCAATAATTAAAGTTTTAAAGCTTGTTAAAGCCTTCTTAATGTGAATGGTACTTTTCCAGTCATTTCAAGGGACTTCTTTCAGCACAGTGGGTGGGTGGAGGGTGGACATAAGTCATATTCATACTCAGACAAGCAGAAAATTAGATCTGCCTTCTTTCATTTGTTCAGTTGATAGTGGGAGCAACAGGATGTATTGTTAGTCAGCATAAATTGACTGCATGGCACAAATAATGGGCAGACGTGTCAGATGAGAGTCAACACGCTCTTTTAAGCTCGTTTTAGGGTCATGCTTAATGATACCACAGCAGATGGGTGGATATGATTCAAGAATTTACGTGTGAATATTTAGGAGCCACTCGGCTTTGATGTTCAGTCTTTTTACTCATGAATCAGTTCTATGGTTCTGCTTCATGGCATTACCAGAAGAATCAATCCAATATTAAATAGACAAACAGATTGTCTGTCCCTGAGGCTCAAAAGAGTTTTAGACCTCTTTATACTACTAAATGTGCCGTGATACTCATATTCTCATATACTTATATGATGAAATTTTGGGTCAAAAAAGCATGAAATGAATAAAAAATGCAATGCTTAATATAATTAAAAAGTCTTGGATGGGGTCATTCATTATGTACAGTTCCCAGCAATTTGACATCAAATGTTATGCAAAAAATAAGCCTTAGGTTAACCATGTCTGAGTGCATCTTTGATGGACCATCACCCAGTGGTAACTTGTATTGTGGTCAGAAGACTCATAAAGAAATGGATCGGTCCTGGTATAATATTGTGTCATCTCCCATGGTAAAGGTAATTTACAATTTTGTGATAGCAGAATTAATGCAGAAAAGAACATTCAGATTTGTGAGAAGCATTTTGACACTTTAAGGCATTGATTTGCCATGTTTTAAGCTTACTGTATGAACATAAAGTTGTAAATGCTTAACTGGTCCAACTTTTCGGATGTGTTGTAAAAGTAAAATAGAGTAAAAGATGAAATATCTTGGTTCATACTTCAGTCTTTTTAAATTGTTATTTTTCATTTTTTTTCCAATCTTTTTGGGGTTGTAATAAATGGGTGAAAAGTCCAACAAACACTTCACAAGTAGGTTCTAGTAGTTTGGTATTGCTACAATAAGCCAGCTTGCAAAATGTCTGAATGGTTATTTTACACAAATGTTGCAATCTCTGGTTTAATACGCCTTCAAGATTTATGATGACATTAAGAAGATCCATATTCAGATCATGATCAAAGGTCTATTTTCATCTTCAAATCAGCAGCTCAAGAACCAAGCCCACCTGATGCTACTCATCAAATACACCTGCAATCAAACTCTCACCCCAACACATCGTCCCTAAAGTAGAGCATAGTGCTCACAACCAAAAGTGCACTACAGCAAACCATAGTTTCTAGTTTAACCCATTAAACCCATTATGCCAGACATTCTTAACAACCGCACCGACTACAGCTTTGATGTGTTGCCATTTCTTGTTTGTATGTTCACTATGCATGAAAATGTTGTGTTAGTGAAAATGTGTGAGCTGTTGTACAGACATTTAGTGATATTTTAATCTTCCAAATGTTTAATCCAAAGTGACCTATAGTTGTGACAGTATAAACTCATTCGAGGGTATTGCTCAGGGCCCAATAGTGGCAAATTACTGGACATTACACTGCTGTAATTTGTTTAACTAACATACACTCCCCTCCAAAAGTATCGGAACAGTGAGGCAGATCCATTTATTTGTGCTGTAAAATTAAAACACTTTGGTTTGACATTAAAATAGGCACATGATATAAAAGATCAACATATCAGCTTTTATTTTCAGGTATTTACATTTGTATCTGATACACAGTTCACATAGCACCTTTTGTCTGAACCCACCCATTTTACTTTACAAAAGTATTGGAACATGTTTTTTTGTCCATTTTACATTGATTTTTCAGACAGCAAATAGTGCAAAATGTGTTCACTCAGTTTCAGATTTGGGTTTTGCCTGTGCAGACATTTATAGAGTAATCAACATGAAAAACTGAGAGCTGTCTGTGTCTGAAAAACAAGCTATTGTTAAGTTGAGAGAAGATGAAAAATCCATCAGAGCCAATTCACAAATATTGTGACGTTTGAATAAAGTTGAGCTGAAAGAGGTTCGAAAGTTGTTTGCTGCATCATGTAGTGCAATGTCAGGTAAGAATGAAACTTCTGCTTCTGTTTAAACTCAACAATTTGCTTTCGAAAATATGTGATTATAATTGTAAGTATTATTTATCACAATCATGTGTGAGTGCGTTCATATAAGTGCTTACACATGCTTATGTATGTTTACTTTTAATTTGCATTCATATTTAGCATTTCTTTTCTAATTTCTCAATTCTAATTTACCAAAAACTAACTAGTTAATGTTATTTATTTTTTTAGAAAGCGCTAAATGTACTGTATTGTATTAAAATTGTGTGATTTCTTTTTTGTTTACAGTTTTAGCATCAGCATTGTTTATTTTAAAGATTTTGCTTTTTTTAATCAGACAGCGATTAAATGGAACTTCATTCCACAAGTAGCATACCTTGAAAAATCTGACAGACATGCATGACAGTAAGTATGACAATACCATTGTGACACAGTTTTTAAAGAAAACCGAACAGTACACCGCTGCAACACTTGAGAGCAGGTAGTGTGGCAGAATATGTAGTTTTCATTAAATAGTATGCAAACATATGTACTTGGGCAGTAATATTTGAGTATGAAAACACAGCACACTGTGGCCCAAAAATTTACTGTTAATTAGAACATTATGAGTAGCTTTGCGTGTGCATACTGCACACTTGCACACTGAAAAAGCTCATTGCTTTACCGGCCAAGCAGTATGCAATTTAGTAGTTACTGTTTAGATTTGCGATTCCTGACGCATCCAGTTTCTCTGGAATGGATAAACTCTTTATCAGGTTTCTTTCATGCAATAGCAGTGGACCCCAACCTTGTTTTGCACCATGGACCGATTTTATGCAAGACATAATTTCACAGGCCGATGGGGGCAGGATGATTTAAAATAGAATAACTCAACTATTCATAATCAAGCAGCCATGAGCTTTTTCTTCACGGAAAGAGAGGCTGCTCACACCTAGGGGTAATAGATGACAATAGGGGTAAAATGTGACATTGATTTTTGTAGCAACCTCTAATTATTTATTCTTTTTGTTTGGCCCAGTAATAAATGACCCAGGAGCGGTGTCCTGATGGTTAATGTTTTATATTGAAAAGAGATACACCAAAAATTACCTCACTGGAGTTTAGTTCATTTTTTTTAACTCCTTATCCTAATCAGGGTCAGGTAGGAATGCTGAAACCTATTGTAGCTTGTCAATAAGAGCAAGGCACACACTAACCCCCTGGACAGGGTGCCAGTCCATCGCACCCCACTGGAGTACATACATACATAATAATGCATGTCATCTAGTAATGTAAATCTACAGCCAGTGAAAACTTCTAATCCTGCATCATAGTCATGTTGAATTCAAATGTCAGCCTAATAGATTCAGCAATAAATCAGGAATCCCTAATGTCTCAAATGTTAAATGTGCTTCATTATCCTTCAAACTATCAGAACTTAAACTGTGACCTTGTCTTTGATGAACTGCATGATGCACCTTTCATGATTTGGGGTTTTAGCTTATCGAATCTTAACAAAGAAAAGAAAACAGAAACACACCAGGGACAGAAGAAGCATGTCATCAAACCAGTGACATGTGACCGACACCTTGGAGGATCCCTTTCAGACCTGACACTTGGGGTTAATCGAAAAGCCTTTCTCTAAATCGACCACAAGATGCAATGCTTTGAGGCAGCTGCAAAAAACCTATCATCCACAAATTGAACCAAGCTGCTCGATATTTCACAAAGCTAAAGCTGGTTATAACTTTTCTCTTGTGACAGGGTATGTTTGAAACAGCACTGTGGTTTTTGTTGTGATGAGAATTACTGGTTACAAAAGACATGGTCCTGAAAGGAAGATATAAAGAAAAAAAAGAAATTTAGAGGCTTTACTCCTCAGAGCATATACCAGTGCAGCTATAAGATGTACATAACATATTTGTCAACCTGCGATAGTTATTTCTGTTGTTAAAAAAACATTAATCTCGATTTTTTTTTTATTTTTACATGATTCATGGTATTAATCTCTGTCTGTTCATAGCTGCTAAAATCAAAATGACCAAAAAGTAACTAGTTAATGTCATGTTTTGGATGAACTCTTTTTCAGACTAAAAATTTTCTCCTTAGATGAGTTTTGTGCATTTGTAAATGTATCTAAATGGTAAACTCTGTGGTTTGTTTGCACTGTTACTGTCAGGGGGAAAAGTTTTTTTTTTACCTTTTGCTGAAAAGTTGGGTTTTTCATTGGACCACAACATTATAGAACAAACAATACGTGGTCCTGTGTAGAAAAGATCATTTAAAAATAACTTGAAATAGTTATAGTAATAGTTAAAGAAACAGTAAATATTTCCGGTTGTTGTTTATAAGGCATATAAACATATACAGGTGTACAGCACAAATAAATTATTTTTTTTCACATATCTCAGCTTCTTTGGAAGCTGGGTTCAGGGCACAAGCTCAGCAACTGTACAGCACCTGTGGAGGAAAAAGGTCAAGGTCGTGCTCAAGGCCCCAACATTGGCTGGGATTCAAACTCTCAGCCTTTCAGTTGAAAGTCCAAAACTCTACACACTAGGCTTTATATATAATGACTATAATGTGTAAACATAAATGGTTGTTTATTACATTAGCAGGGCTGAATAAATAAGTAACTGGAAGCAGGCCTACCTTTGTTCGTTTTTCACAACACTTACAGAGTTTTGGATCCAAGTTTCAGCACGAATGGCATCAAGTGTTTCTTTTTTTTTTTTAAATCCCTTTCCAAAGCCACCTGAATTCATGGGAAGCTCTTTTAAAAAACCTTTGAGAAGACCTGGAGCCTCTGACATTAATGAAGTGCTAAACATTCTAAACAAATCACTTATTCTGATGTGCAAATATTCAAATTGTAGGACCTCGAGTGGACCTAGAAGCAATGAATAAATGTTTAAAAGGAGCATGGAGGGAAGTACTTGATTGACTGCGGAGTGGTGGTGGTGGGGCGGGTGGGGGTTTGGGGGGGTTCTTTTGACCACACTTTTTTCAGTGCTGTGAGATGATAAAGCTCTGGACAATCGAAGCCAATTAAAACCTACTGAGCTGAGAAGCAATTGAGTTCTAACAGGTAATAAATACTGCAGATGCTCCTTCCTTCAGTAAAGATTGTTACCCACTTGTTTGTGGTCAGCCTTTTGTCACCAGAGAGGGGCAGAGAGAATTGAAACGTGGTTTCAAAAAGAAGGTTAAGAACGAGGAACAAAAAGCCACCCTAAAGTGCCCAGAGCATTTACCTAATATTATAAGATGTGCATGGCGGAGCTGGAATTGTAAGCACAGCTTTTCCAAAGAGCACTTGGCTTTTGTAAAAGCATCCAGGTCTTCCTCCAACAAGGGTGGCCAGGACATTGTTAGAAAAACATGAAGCCTTTACAAGCAGGATGAAAAGAGAACATTGGGCCAGCTGGTATTGGGTTTTACACCAAGTGCATTGAGATGAGGGTGAGAAAGTGTGGAACAGTCTGCACAGTGAAAAGCAATTAGCTGGACAACTTGAAAGATTGAACAAAAAACCTGAAACCTTTGTATGTGTTTGATGTTATCTTTACACATGTTTACACAGTTAACAGAATAATAACTACTAAAACAAATGTACAAAAAACATTAGTTAGAAGGGTAAAAAGTGACATGTATAATAACTTGATTAAAGTTACAGAAAAATCCATTATAGGCTTGCCTTATACCAGGGCAAATATATGAGACAATGAATTCGGCCTAAAAAATCCCCAAAGCACAGTAACCTCAATTATCTTAAAATGGAAAAATCTGGAACCTTTCCAGAATGGGCCGCTCAGTAAAATTGGGCAGCTGAACAAAAGACAGAGCTCAAAGAGAGGTCCAATAGTCCTTTAAAAAGAGGAAGAACCTGATTGACAGCACATAAATTAGGTCTTGATTGCAGAGTGACAAAACAGTTGAATAAAAGGCATAGAGCAGTATGAAAAGGGCTCTGAAAATGGAACTCTTTGGGAAGAACAGTAAGCTTAATAAGTTCTTAATAAAATACTGTTACAGTAATGTAAGTTGCTAAACGTCTACTCTGAGGTGTCGCCACAACAAATCATTGTCCGAATTATTGATTTGGCATAGTTTTTACACCAGATGCCCTTCCTGACAACCATTTTATTTATGCGGGCTGGGGAATGGCACTACATTGCACTGGTTTGTGCACCCAGGCAACCAACCTTAGATAAAGGTGTCTCCTATATGCCAAAAATGGAAATGTATGCAGTAATCATTATGTGCCACCTAATCGGACACAAGGCATTTTAAAAATGTGTTAACATTTTGACACATAAATACATACATGCCTCCTTAACCAACATAATACCAAAACAGGGCAATTTTTAGATTATGAACATGTGTGGCTATGTCTCCTTTTTTTCATAATGTATTGAGTAAGTAATTTGTGTTTCAGACAACACTAAAGTGTCTTTGGTACAATTATGTTATGCTATCACTCTACTAACTCTGACTCCCGACTATCGAGAGCGGCACACTGCACACTCCTCCAACAAATGCGCAGTAGCTACATTTTTTCACCTGCACGAGGCAAGTTCATATGTGGATTAGCTTTGTATATCAAGAGTCACACCCTGTCCTCAATATTGATCTTT